>JAQBSW010003592.1:0-80682 GCA_029291075.1 Eudiplozoon nipponicum
ATATTTGAACATAGAGAGAGTGTGGAAAATATAAACCAATCAAATTGCGTGCATCACATCCAGTTCAAGCTCAATGCTTGTACGTGCTTCTTCTGCTTACATAAATCCGGCTGCAATTTTTTTATCCATAAGGCTTCGTATGTGGCTAGCTCCCTTTTGTTTTTGCATTTAGTTATTACTTTGAATGCTACGTCTGGAGAACATACGTGCGTTGTTTCGATGATGTGTTGCGCAATAGCAGACGTGTATTCACCATTTGATTTGCACACATGAAGGGTACAATGAATTTTATTAAAGCTCGCATTTCAAAAGGATTAAAATAATTATTAATAATTTGAATTAAATAAAGTAAATAGTACAAGTGAAACTCCCTGCATATCTCTGATATTTATTTAAAATTGAGCATTAAATAATGTATTCACCCATAAGCTCGTTAATTCATAATTGCAAACATTACGTTAAACATTTATAGTTTAAAGGTGTTCCACTGAAAGAGTTTAGAAGCAGTATATACAAGTTTTAATGACAAATGTAACGTTTAGGATAAAGTAGACATTATGGTTCTTTCAAAAAAACGACATCAAAAAGTGAATTATATTGGAAGGGAAAAAATAACCAAATCGAATGTAACGAAAAATTCATAGTTTTAAATTTTGATATAATAGTCTTATTTGTACGACAGGTGGAAATTTTAGATTGTATAATCACATTTTCGTGTGCTCTATTACTTTAGAGTCCAGCTTGAGCCTTTCAAAACGGTCTCCATATCGACGCATACCTTGGTATTTCATTAATTTACATTAAATGCTCGCAGACTCTTGTATCGCAGGTTAATCGGTAAATGATCTGCGGTTATAGGCACTGAATAGTCATTAATCTCTGCCTCATATGTAATAGTGAAATACATTATAATTGGGATAAGGATAAATAGGAAACTAGGAGGAAAGACGACGTTTTGACCTTGAATACTATCCACGCTTAGGTCATTGTTAGTATTGTGTATCTCAATATGTGTTGATAAATTAATTCTTTTTAAAAAGTCATATTTTTCCAGCTTTACTTGGCATACATTATGGTGAAATTGGAGCGAAATGAAAATTTCTGTACTTTGTCGCCAGTTTGCATGAAATGGATGCGTGAATTCTAATTCATGATTTTTTAATGCAGTTTTGTGAACCCTCGTGGTTTAAAATGGCCTAAATTATTTATAGGTCGACAAGTTTAACAAAACATTTTTAGTTTTAACTACTTTGAAATCTAGAATATGTTAAACTGATCATTTATTACCTCAAGGTGGTTGATTTAGACATGTTATGTATGCGTTCTAGTTCAACAGGAATTTATTGCGCATAATAAATGAGATTAAAAAAACTTGTTCGGCTATAAATTCTGTTTTAGTTAAAAAGAGAATAAAAAATATTTGTTGCTATGGGCAAAACAATGTTGATCCAAGTTCAGTATAGAGCGTATATCTGCGTTTGGCAATTTTAGTAATTTGGATTAGAACTTTAAATTTTAATGTTAAAGCCATGTTTTATATCATCAACTTTTTAAGCCCACACAGGCAAAGAAATGGGAAATAGTAAAGAGAATTCCCCTTACCGAACTTGTATATATAGATTATAATAACAACTTTGTCCAATGGCGCTTAGAATCAGGTAATATGATTTAATATACGCTTGACCGAAAATAAGTTATGGTTAAATCCACTAATCACTGGAATTATAAAATTTATCAATAAATTTGTACTTTCAAATGTCCAGAATATATTTGGCAAATTCATTAATTGTCTTCAGCGCGGGGTTATGAAAATAATATTCTAATTTAAGTGATGAATAATTTATAGAGTACACTAGGTTTAATGTTTGTCTCAAGGTCTAAAGTTTTAATTAAATAATTAAAAGTTCTTTTGCTTCTACGTTAGTCAAGATACGTTTCGTATGAATAAAGTTTATATGTGAGACTATCATCTTATCTTGCATCATTTTGTTTATATGTTAAACCATATTCGGAATTATTTTCAGTAAAAGAATTGTAAAAAATTGGAACAGCTGAACCTAATTACCGTTTATTTTACGCTCTTATTGACTTATTAATTATGTTTTGTTTCGTCATGATTAGGTTCACAAATGATATATATTAATTCACCGAAACAAATTGTATATAAATATTATATATTTTTTGAATGTGGTATTGATTACAGCGAGAAGTTATTACTAATATCGATCAAAGCCAGATTATATGGATTTGCTGGGGTAACCGGCTTTAAGAAATAGTATTTATTCTTAATTTTGGTGACATTCATCATATCTTGAAATTCTATGTGTTGGAAATAAATATCGACTCGATAACGATAGTATTGGTACCCTATTCAGGCTCGGTATAAATTATACATGGAGAGTTGGCTTTGATGTTGCAATGTCGAAGGCTTTGAATAAAGTTACCACCCCCATTTATAGTAAGCACACTCGAATAGGAGACTGTACCTTCCAGTTGTCCCACATACCTCACTCAAGATTATGGTGATTATAGGGCATAATACCGGCTGCTACTAATGTTGACTATAGTTTAGCCTTCTGGTCCTATTTGAATTAATATTTGACTAAGTGCACAAACCCAATACAAAATTTTTTCATGATTGTATGTCGCCAAATAAAGCTAAATTTAAAAATCAATATCATCGAGGTCAAAATTTTGTTGTGCTTATAATTGTTATTAGAATGTCGTACTTGTTTGTGACCATCTATTTATAACTGTGAGGACAGCGATTGGTTTGCATTTTTCTGATTCACAATGAATTTATTGATTCAAAATTTTACTGTAGTCTACCATCTTGTATTTTTACAAGTTCAAAAGGCCGTGTTTATGTATATATTATAAGCGAAATTTTCTGTGTACCTAAATAGATATATATAAATATATGTACCTAAATAATAATAACAAGAACAATACTACTACTACTACATAATAATATAAATAATAATAAAGTAATATTTTATAAAATAATGATAATATTTATAATAAAACTGGTAACACCATTGTAAAAGATAAAAATTATTTAGGTTTCCAATAAATTATGGAAAGAATAAGTAGTCCTTTCATCTCCATGAGATTTGTCCAAAATTGAGCATGAAAGTTTGTGTATTAATTGAAACGTGTTTACATCTTATGGTTTATTTGTTCGTGTGTGAACAATTTAATCTAAATTTTTATGGTTATGCAATTTCCCACATCGAGGTTAATGAAATAGAGTATGATTTATCAACAAATTTAGTAATTCTGACAAAATCGACAAATTAAGTGCGTCAAAATCCCGTCAATATGTGAAAATTGTTGTATGCGGATAATTTCAAAATTTATTGATAGAAAAAACGCTTTTTTCGCGTGGTCTTTTATTGTAGAACTGAACATTGAGCTTTGAAAATATTCGATCTTTTTTTAATCTTCTTTAGTGTTTAATTGATTTGCACTTTATACCCAACAGATTCATAGATTACAAACGAACATATGATATTTTAAATCAAGTTTGCGCGCTTGAAGTAAACATTAATGCCATTTTATTTAACCAGTCGTCGAAAAACATAAAAAACTACCGTCAGTGGCACGCACTGACCCGTTTGGATCTTCCATGATCATCATCAGAGTACGTCGGCAAACGGACTAGCGAGGATCAAACCGAAACTGATGATGGTCTGGAAATGGGGAATATCTTTCAATGCTATCTATGCTGAGGCTGTTTCTAGTCTTCCGCATTTGAAAGTTAGTGCAAGATCAATTATCGCACGATCAATTTATGTCTTTTTACTTGTTCTAATTCTTTTCAACTTGTGATATGCAGATTACTGAAAAATAAACTGCGTAATAAGTGTCGAAATCTCCAAAATCCAAAGATTTACACATTGTTGAGCATAAAAAGGATCAGGTAAGTGTGCAGTTTTCTTTCGCGCAAAACATTATTTTAACAAATTCCCTGGTTTGCTAATGTACTTTTGCTAAGTGTCCTGGCAGTCGCAGTTCGGGGTATTCCCGGTGTTGTCTTAATGAATTTGACATTTAAATACGCGAGTTTATGTGTATGGCTTTGTGTTGCTGTGATCGGTTATGGCAAACTCGTTCTATTCGTTCACTGCTTCTTGACATAGTCCAAAGTTCTAATCTGTTTTTGTGTAGATGAAGACCGGGGACATTAATGTGAACTAGGGTTAGCCTTACTAATCATCTCTACATTGTTTGATAAAATCTTTAAGCAGAAATACCGTCTCCTACGCACGAGAAGTCAGTAAGCACGCAACGCATGTGCGAATGTGAATGCGTATTTCCTTCGTGCAGACGTTGATCAGTCCTTCTAGCTCAATATGACATTGATTTCAACGAGATACGCCATGTTCAACCCAAAAACCGTATATTTTGGATACTTACTTGATCTTTTTTATGTTTAACATAGTATAAGGTCCAGTTCTTTTGTTTGTTGGAGTCATTTCGTCTGTCACTAGTGGCAGCCTTCTTCGCTCCACAGTGCATCAAAAGTTTAAAGCTGTAAAAAAACTAACGCTTCATTATTTTTTCCCCAGTCAAGTACAAACTAAGCGAGACTATTTGAGGCGAGAGACGCATATCGTATTCTTATGATGATCAAGGAAGTTCGTAGCGGATAAGGACGTGTGACTGCCGTAGTTTTGCTATGTAGTTTGACAACTGTTTTAATAAAATTGAATGGGCGCTTACATCAAGCTCGAAAAAATGATTTTTTAAAATGTTACTACCATCCACGCAATCAACGATTTGGATCATGGAAGTTCGAAACGCATCAGTATGTTCGACTGACGTTAATTGTACTATGTACTTCGACGACCGGTTAAATACAATTGGATCGGTACTTAATTCAAATTCGCAAAATTTGATTTAAAAATTGTTACCACCACCCGCGCAAACAATTGTTGTGATGTATTATGAATAGATTATTATAATCGAGGTTGCGATCTTGATATAAACACCTGATCCATTAAGTACATACATTTGGCAGTATAAACTAAGAATTGTGTAGTGTAGAAAAGACAATTCATCCAGTAGACCAGTTTTATTCTTATTGAGAACTCATCACGTACTGGCGAGATTATGTTGCAGACAGGGCTCGAACCTAGGCTAGTATTCAAGCCACTGAGCTCCCATGCTGCAAACTGGACACAATTTTCAGTATTATATTATCTCATGTTGTGGTTATTCTTTCCTTTAAGTGCAGCCTATATAGCATCTATTATACAAATAATATAATCAAGGTTGTGATCTTGATATAACACCCGATCCATTATGTACATACATTTGTCAATATAAATTAAGAATTGCATCCAGTATACCGGTTTTGTCCTTATCGGGAACACATCACGTACTGGCCAGAATTTGCCGCGGACAGGGCTCGAACCTGGCCTGGTACTCTAATCACTGGTCCGCCCTGCCGCACACTATACACAATTTTCAGTTATATACTATATGATGTAACTCAGTTAGAATTTTCTCTTTCAGATTGACATAACATCCCCATGTAGTGTGGTGTCTGTTCAGTAATGACAGTTTGGGGATGGTTAGTTGGAACTTTGGCTCTAAATGGATGCCATATGAGCTCCACCTAAAAGAAACAAGACTATCTGAGTTATATTAGTGAGTATATAACTGAAAATTTTGTTTAGAGTGCGGCAGAGTGGCTCAGTGGTTAGAGCACCCAATTCGGAAGCAGACGTGCCCAGGTTCGAGCCCTGTCCGCTGAAAATCCTGCCAGTACGTGATGAGTTCCCAATGAATGCGAAATCGGTCTACTGAACGAATTGCTTTTTTCACTATACAATTCCTTTTTCATACATACAAATATATTGACTTAATGTTTCAGGTGTTTATATCAAGATCGCAACTTTGATTATACGAGTTGTTATCACCGCCCGTGCAACCAAAGTTTGCTTAATCTACTTAGACATGAAGTTCTCGCACGCCAACCACAATATTGCATTTTATAACAAACACTACGCTACCTGGTTTAGTAGTAGTAAATTTAATATTTACGCGCATAACCAAATATTAATTGCAAGTTTGTTGATAAAAATAATTTAAATCATGTTTGTGCGCTTGAATAAACACTAATCCAATTAGATAAAATTTGTTAATATAAAAGTTACATTGTATAGTGTGACAAGAGTAATTCACCCATAGACAGATTTCGTCCCTATTGATAACACATTAAATTGTTTATACAATTTTTCCACACATGAGCCACGATCTTAATCCAAAATTTTCATATATATATATATATATATATATATATATATATATATATATATATATATATTCTATTAGAGCTTACAAATAACAAGTGGATAAAGGCCACTTATTTCGTGAATACTAATCATCTCTTATGCAATCATACATATTTATACATTTAGGGTTTCCAATTGATTATGCTAGTGGTAACAAATCTGACTCGTCTTTTACTGCTGTTTCTTCTTTTGAGCTAGTTGGTGAGTGTGTGTAAAGCAGAGTCAGATTTGTACCACTAGTATAATCAATTGGAAACCCAAAATGTATAAATATGTATGATTGTATAAGAGATGATTAGTATTCACGAATATAAATGGCCTTTATCCACTTTGTTATTTGTGTTTTCCTAATTAAAAGAATACTGTGTTAAATTAAAAAGGAATGGACATTACGAGAATATATATATATATATATATATATATATATATATATATATATATATATATATATATATATATATATAAATCTAATTGTTAATATATCAAGATCAGGCTTGAGTTTAAGTTAAAATACAATGTTTGTTGCGAAAGGCTATATATATGCAAGTATGTAGTAGGTTTGCGAACCTAGTAACAAATTAGTTCAGTTGTGACCAGAAGGATAAACCAAAGGCAGCATGAGAGGAAAGTATAATCTCATGCACATTCGTTTCGTGCTTACTGGCGACTGTCAGTAGAGACCGATATTACGCCCTTTAAGCACTATATATTTGGTAGAAGAATGTGGAATAATAGGACGGTATCAGTTACTAACACAATAGCCATAGTGTTAGTATCCTTTACAGACTCGGTATATATATTATTTAGTGTGAGTTAGCATTGAAGTCGTATTGTCGTTGAATTTAGATTATGTTATCTTCACTATTACAGGTTTACACATTCGTCTAGGAGATTCTACCGTCCTATTATTCCACATTCTTCTACCAAATATATAGTGCTTAAAGGGCGTAATACCGGCTCCTACTGATGAGTCGCCAGTAAGCACGAAACGAATGTGCATAGATTATACTTTCCGTTCATGCTGCCTTCGGTTTATCCTTCTGGTCACAACTGAACTAATTTGTTACTAGGTTCGCAAAACCCAATACATACTTGCTTGATTTAAGTGTTTGAAATTAACACCTGAGCACTAATATTTTCAGTGTGACAGCGCAGTTTACTGGTGCTTATAATGCTAAGCAAATTATTGTCTTTATTTTTGTTAATTATGTAGCTTTTGTAGAACAGCATTTTCGGTTGTTTAGATTCTTCAGCTTTCCTAATTTGATTACTTGACTGGTTACGAGCGTCTTTTAGCTCTTGGGGTTAAACTAGCTGTACGTAGTTTTCAGGCGTATTTTGCAGAACTTAAGAAATGTTCTAATATGGAAAATATTTTGATATTGTTTATGGCTTTTCACACTGTAGCGCTGCTTCGTATAGCAGGAGGTGGCAAATGATATCAAATTATGGAAATACTGGGACTACTGAAGAACGTAACCCAACAATATATATATATATATATATATATATATATATATATATATATTAGTGGCTATTAGTCGATGACTAGACTTATTCAATTGGAACAAAAAGCAGATAGCAGACTCCCTTAACGCCAATCAGAAATTAAATTTAATTCAACTAAAAATGAAGCATGACCTCGGGTGCGAATGCACTTATTTTGAAATGAATAATAAAATCTGATGTTAAACACTCTATTGCGTTTTTTTTAATTTAAAATGTGTGACTCAAATCGCTTTACCAAATTCGAGCTTTCTACCGGCAAATTCTGCTATTTCAATGTTTATAGTTCATGAGAGGACTCACACATAGCATATTTTTGGATAATAAAAACACATAAGGGAAAAATGGCCTTATTTCGCTTGCGAATTGAAGATAACCAATTTTTTTCAGTATAGTATGCTTTCTACAAAAGATCTGTATTTGATGCATGGCATCAGAAAATCGTGATACAACTAGCTAACAAAATCTGGAAGTTCACTCAAAACACAGATTGGAAGATGTGCTGAGCTATGTGATAAACTTTCCGGAAAATGGTTATTCAGACCTACTTTAGGAGTAAAATATTTTACCTTGACAATAAACAAAAGAAGAGCATTACTGAAGGTAAGGTCTATCATCAATTCTTCTGTAGGAATAAAAATAAAATAATAGTCCTCCACAAAAGTCAACCTGCCACGTGTTGCTCCTAATTTTATTTTCAACAAACGGGGGAATGTGCGATTAAACACCTAAGGTCAATTTAAACTTTCCACCTAGACCACAATATTCCGCAAATTGACGTGCTCTGGAAATGTGCAATAGCCGATTTTGTAGGCCGCAAAAGGAGCAGTTGCTTTCAAGTTCGAATCTGCGATTAATACGTTATCTGATTCCTGCTTGAATCGCTCCAACTCAAAAATCTGCCACGGCTGAGCATATCGGAATAAGTACATCACGCATAAAAGTTATGCCAGTGTAGTATGTAAGGTTTAATTAGAATGAAAAAATCTATTTGGATATCATGTTAAATTTGTTCAGGATCCTAAATTACTCCATCTAAGATGCAAATTATGGCTTAACATATACATAAGCAATATTGTCAAAATCGACACCGAAACAAAACTTTTTACACTGAAGACACTTAAGTCAACAATAGACCAATGTGAGCCTAAATTAGCCGGAAAACCGATAGAAGCAAGGAAATGACCAAGAAAATGGTAACTGTATGTGCGGCGAACAAGCATGCAATTATATTAACGACATCTGTGCCTTCAAAATAACGTTACATTTTAGATTCAAGAAAACCAAAATGCATCCTACGAGTGTTAGCATAAAATTACTTACTAGACGACAAGATAATGATACCCACATTAATAAAAAAATGCGTCAAGGCTAATGAATACATATCTGTAATTAAGCATGGTACATATCAAAAAGAGCAAGTTATTACAAGTAGAATTATTATCATACAAAAACGTATATTCATATATACTTTAAATATTGGAATGGAAACAAATTAATAATCAATTGTAAAATTACAAGCCGTGTTATCGCCTCAAACCAATTATTCACATAAAAAATCCAACTTAATAGTCTCTAAGCTACTCTCTTCATTTCTCTCTATCTATCTAAGCCATTCTCGCTATATGTGTTACCTAGATAGTCCAGAAACAAATTAAATTATGTCAAATGGTCAAACAGGAAGGCCAAATTACAAATTATAAAACGCTTGTAGTACTAGGGTAAAAAATGAAACATAAAACAAAAATATATATTTGCCGAACTATCCAATCAAAAAGCATGCAAAGATATTTACATATATTTTAAAGTCATGGAGGGAAAATAATTAACGTTATAACGTACTTTGCCTCCCCAATTATTTTTGTGATGTCTTTATTCATGACTTAATTAAATGGAAGCTTACATATTTACACAATCGTTTTAAATTAAAAACAGGAAAACATACCTAAACAGTTTCAAATTTTGTGATGTTCTTGGTTCGCTCACTGACTTAAAAATTATTTTTAATAAAGTACCTATACATATACAGATCATATAATGGTAACACATCAGTAATTTAGTACTACTTATCCCTGACCAAATAATTATAACAAATAAATATGAACTCTAGGAGTATTTATAATAAATGTAATTTCTACGGCCTCTAGACTAATGGAACTTACTTTTACTTCTGGTTGCTAAACATCAACTTCTCGGCTGTTCCTTTCCTGTCGCTAAGTGTGTTAGAATGACAGATGCCAATACTTCTGCAACACCCCTCTTCTCCAATGATAAATCACGTTCTTTACTGAACCTCTCTTAGGCGCTGCCCGGAATACTTTAAACAGTCGTATTATGACTGTATTTCAATCTGCCGCCACACTGTCCACTATATATGATCCACTGTTGACGAAATGCAAAGCAGATTTTACTAATTCAGATACGACTAATCTGTCACCGGGCTAAAACCGAGTACGGATAGGATTTCTGCGTTAGACTGTGCTACCACACGTGTCGTTGTCGAATCGAAGTTAGGCAGCCAATTACATGTCTTGAAATATATTTTTTGAAATTTTTTTTGCGGTGTGTTAACTTCAATCATTCCAATGTCACGGGCAGTTACACAAAGATCCGATTGATCACAATTTCTAATTTTGTTTCAATCATTCCAACCCGATCAAAGACAAAACAAAATTGGAAATTGTGATCAATTGGATCTTTGTGTAACTGCCCGTGTACAGCTATTAACCGCGTACGCAAAACGCGGCATTGGAATTGAAATATATTTATACAGGAACTAATAATCCATGCTGTTTTGAGTTGATTTTGAGTTTTTGAAACATTTTTATATACGTTTCTGAATCCTATTAATTAAGTCGCTACTTGTCTGCTGGAATTCTTCATTAGAACCGGGGCAGTCATCTAACAGCACTGGGTAGACTAGAATGGATGTGCAATATAAAAGACAGAATCTGATGGTGTTTCGACTATAGGACGATGAAACCACTTTTGGTTTAATTTACGTCGACCACAACAGTGGGGGCCTAGTTAAGATATAAGCTGATTTATGTTGACGAATGAAATCAAAACGGCATTGGTTAATGCTATTGAATGCGCATGAAATCCATTGGACAGTATGGAAAATCATGAGTGTGTTCGACATCTTTGTAAAATAACCATTTCCAGAAAACAATTTTATTTAAAGAAAATCAAAAATATTACCTCAAATAATAAAAACATGTTTTAAAGACAATAAACAGTCAATATTTAATTAATTTTAGTTATCTATGGCTCAGTTCTTTTGAAATTGGATAAGATGGATACATTTGCTTTGGAGTGTTTTTATTCGTCCACCACTCCAGAAAAGCTGCGCACTACGTTAAATTTCAAATACCCAGTCAAGTACAATGTATGCGAGACTACCAGAAGGTAGAGCCGCATACCTAATTTTGCTTGGCATATATATGCATTGCAGTTTGATTCTCGCTGGTCAGTTTGCCATCGTGCTCTGATGATGATCATGGAAGGTCGAAACGCGCCAGGGCTTGCGCATGGAAGCAGTTTTGCTATGTTGTTTGACGACTGGTTAAATACAGTGGGATTGGTGTTTACTTCAAGCCAGCAAACTTGATTTAAAGAATTGTTGCCACCAACCGCGCATTCTTTGTTTTTTTTCTCACTTTTTTATGGTCTGCAGATCTTATTTATCAGCGTTTTCGAACTAATTTTCCATCTAGCCACCCGCGATCTGTTATTATAAAATATATGCCCTGCCAACATGGGAAATTTTATCAAATTAAATTCTCATGGCAGGATGCTATTTTATATATGCTGAAATTAATTATATACAAATATTGTGTAGAAATTTACATTCATGTGTGTTAAAAGTTTGCAGTTTGGATGCGTTTCCACTCATTATTTGTACACTTCATTATTCGCAAATGGCGTTTGATTGACCCTATCCACTTATTTTGAACGTAATTTCTAAATAAAATTTTTTCTTATGTTTTTCTTGCCTATTTTGATATTTTAATGTTTTTATTCTACTCAAATTGTCTCTTATTTGTGGCTTGATTTTTATTTTTATTTTGTAACTTTGGTAATTTTTTCCAATCTAATTTCATATACTGTATTTGCTTGGTGCTCAGCGAAGTCAGACATAACTGAGATTTTGTTTAGAAATGTTTTTTGTGTTTTCTTTCTCTACTTTTAATGGATCTCCAAATTTTGCCCAGGTAATAACGTATACACAATTAATTTTGTATTTGTCATAAAGACGAGGGGCTTCAATCCTTCTTTATTATTTAGCTTTATTGATTTTAATGGTTTTTTTCTTGTTTTCAATTTTATTTATTTTATATTTCAAACATTTTCATTGATAATAGACAGCGTATTTGCGTTAGAATAAATAAGATTTCGCGTCTCATCCATACAATATTTACCGCATGCCATAAAATTGTCTTCAATTTTTCTTATCTAAATTTGAATAAGACATTCTGTGTTCGTTACATTAAAAAATTCGTAAATGTCATATCTCGTTTTTGTCTGCTTTTAGTTGGATAGTCTAAATTTTCTAATAATTGGGGATTCATGTATTTTGACTATTATTTATCACGTACGATTGGATAAATACTTGAAATAAGCTCTCCAAATGTGTACCTTTACTGTAAAGAACCTATTTAAGTTTTATTGTTTTGCAGTATTTCTATCTGAAAAGTTGAGTTTTATACACACATAGTTCCAAAATACATACATCAATAAAGAAAAATAAACCATAGATTGAAAAAAGGTATGCGTTTCCGCAAAAAGGCTGCAGGATTTGACGATCTTGTTTTCTTTTGATTAGTAAGACTACGACGATGCCCGACCTAACTTTTTCTTACCCTAACACTGGTGGCAGACCTCAAATTTGCTGTTATAACTAATTTGCGTATCCAGCTAATTGCGATAGCCTTCTGGAAATGTTTGTGAGCAGTAGGTGTAGGCGATCTTCTCAGCTAGTGAGTCTGCCAATTAACTGGGTGTTCTTTCTATATGGGTCGAGATAGGTACCTCAGTGTACGCACGCATAGGATTGTTCGATTAGTAAATTTGGGTTATGACAATGACTCATGAGTCTCTGCGGACAGTGAAGCAAACCAGAAAAAGCAATTGCATCAGCTCATAAAACTGTATCGTTTATGATAGCTAAAGTGAATAACATTTCACTATACAGAATCAATTACATTGAACGCGTATTTAACTGACAATAAACCGATTTTGATCGCCGTTTGGAAGTGCTTCGATGAGTAATCTAAAAATATGCATTAATTTACTAGTTTGGTGAAACTAGTAAGCGTTTTGTAAAAATGGGAATGCATACTCAAACCAAAATCACAATTATCCATTTGGGTCCAACTTATATGATTAAATATATTAAAGATTCTGGGGAAATTGTTTGCTTTAAATGATCAGCCGCCATTAATCAAGGAAACGCATTTCTAGTGCATCTCATTTTTCGACTATATTTAAGTATGCGTATTTTCCTCATTCTATGCTAATTAATTTATTACTATGTTCGCCATTCCTTATCCACGCTCATTAAATATTATTGTATAATAATAGTGAAATAACGACTGTAGTACTTTCAGTTATAAAAGTAGGTTAATTTATCCCTACCGGATTCTTGAGTGAAACAGGTGACGCAGTCAAAGAAACGTAAATTTATAATCCAAATTTCAATTAACTAGATACTGAGAGAATAACGCATAATTGACTTTACACTAATATTAACAAAATATGTTAGTATAGAAAAAAATTTTCATATTTATCTTCCAGTTTATGTAAAAACATTCTACAAATATTCTCAATATATGCCTAGTAGCGCTAATCAATACTGGCACCTATGAAACGTTCAAAACACCACTAAAATGGAAAGTAAATTTCGGATGTCGTCGACACTGATCTCAGATTCCGTTTCTGGTAAAAAGCATCGTTTCGCGATTCTCTTTCTTTGACAATCGATGTTAACTTTAAGAAAACGTAATCGTTCCAAATAAATTTCAGGACAAATGTTGAACGCTCATTTATCGTTTTGAAAAGTAGTTGCTTGACACTTTCAAACCTGAGACATCGGGTAATCCTCATCTAACATACACTTGTTAAACGTGGTTTATAAGATTGTTCATGAACTAAACTTAATGTATACTTTTTGTTTTAAACGTGCGATTTTTTGGAGTCTGTACGATCAAATTTCTGAAAGTTAATTGAGAAACAAATTGTTAGGGGTTCCTTTCTAATGAAAATAAATAAATACATTTTCACTAAAGATTACGCATCGATTATAAAACAGACTTATAAACATGTTAAAGCGACGGATATATAAACCAGTTGACTTTTATGCTGACTGCACTTTTATGGGCGTCGTTTCTACGTATGCTAAAAGCATCTTGTTCATGATTGTCTTATATAAAGTTGCGTTCTAACTTAAAACGAATTTCATTTTGAAACGTTACTTCAAAATGTACCAGATGTTGTGTCTAGCAGATTTCTAGTTACATTAAAGTGACTTTTTATAATGTGGTTATAGGTTAGCTTTATAAAATAAAGCAGTCCAATTGCTATATTTTTTCAATTACTATACTAAGACCCAAAATGGTTGAACTCGATGATATCTCATGATTATGTTTTATGTATAAATACGCAATCGTTTCTAATTGTAAAAGTTCATACCAGTAATGTATGTCAATTTGTCACTTCCGTTTAGCAGTTAATAATCTAATATGCGTTGTTCTCAAATAGATTGTGTTTTACACGAATAAATCAATTAACGTTTAGGTATTTATCTCTCCATTTCATATCAGGTTGCTTTAGCAGAACAAGATGAAAAGTGGATTTCTTTCCAGAAAATACGCCATGCTTAATTATTCAATGTAAAATGTCACCTAGTCTGTCAGTATAATTTCTCATCTCTTCAGCTCCAGAACATTCTTACGGTATTGCTCGGTAGCCAACCATCGATCTTCGAAGATTTATGTGCGTTGCCGGATTACATTATTATATTCAAACCTTTCTGTGCCATACTGGATTTAGCAATGCCAATTGATAGAGAATTTTTGTAATGAAGTTATTTTATTATAATGAATAGTTACCCAAAACAGTTATAAATGTAACTAGTTTCGATAGAGCTCAAACTTAATGCAATCTATACAACTAAAATGTCGCATATAGGAAAATTTGCATAAAATGCATAAATAAAAGAACAAACAGGAAGCAAACGTACACACACGTACACATACGGCTATGAAATTCAATTCAAACGGAATCAACCCATATAAAACTTGTCGAATATATGTTGAGTTGACGGTAATATTATAACTGGTACTTATCCAAAACCAGATAGTAAACGTACTTCACGTTTATTCTAGTATACGTGAAATGGTTAAAGGCTATACCACCGAATACGGTGGTCAACAGCCTTTAAATTTCTTGTCATTAATGCGATTAAATATACGTTCTTAAATACCCAACGCTAGTAACTTCATTGTACCGCCGTCGTTAAAATAATTCCGGTAGATTCAGAAAACACTACGTAGGATAAATTTAACGTACAACTTCTTGCTTTGGAAGTAAGGGCAGCACTGGGATAATGGCTGAAATGCACAGTCTGTGTCTCCTTTCAGAATATTTTGCTTTTTAGAATGCCAAATTCAATTCTTATTATCAAAACAGTGTCAGCCATTTCAGTGCCAATGCTTCTAAATCTAAAATGCATCATCAACTGGTAGACCCTCTAACATGGCTTAGACCTGAGAGAAATATTGACCGTTCAACATAAACTGTACATAAGTATTGCATTTATTTAGTACATTAAAATTATTTATGGTTAAAGAGTATTGAAATCGGTTATTATCGAACGCTGATCGGAGAAAATTAAATGTAACTTCTTCAGTAATAATTATTAAATATAAATATATAATCTTATTCATGACATTGGGAAATTTCGTATCATTTTTTATATGCCATGAGTTGCAAACACAAGAATTTTGTAGACAAATTTTAATTGCCTATATTTGATTTTTCAGTGCGTCGGCTGGTTTTTTTGTCGAACGTCGATTTTTTCCACGATTGGATGATACTTTTAATTTTCTTTTTGAAGCGGATGTATCATCGGAAATATTTAATCAACAAGTTAGAGAAATATATCAAATGCCTTGTTCAAAGATTATATTTTTAAACAATTAATCACACGATGAACAAAATTGTAAAGGGTAAGCTCGATTTAATCTTAAAATAAAATATTGTTTATTAATATACATGTCATTGCTGATGAGTGCGCTATGTAGAAAAGGCCAACTGATCACGACACAACTGGCAAATTTTAGGAACATCTGTAAAACAGCAGAGCGCAAATTACAAAAAAGCAAGATTTAAAACAGGCGTATTTGCATGTTTTTGTAAGGCATTGAGAAGCTTGAATTGAAAATCAGTCGTAGTATGCTCTCTGAAATTTTAATGCATTAAATAGATCAAATGAATGGAAATAAATTTGAGCAATGTTTGTTCGCCTCTGCATATTCAATTTACGTATTATATATTTTTACTAATATATGCATTAAATCATCTTACTTCCCGTCATTCTAAACCTACCTATAAAAAGTAACCGGATACAAAATTTGTTTGCATCAAGGTTGGAAATCTGATTACAAAATTAATAAAATATCACCGCGATCAAGTCAAACTTAAAAGCGTATCATTAGTTCACAAATAATTTTGCCCAGTGCACAAACCTAGCCGTACTAAAAATTATATTTCATGTCATAGATTTGTGGGAAATTAAAAATAATGCTTTTTAATCGGCAGATACGATATTATGTCTTTTTCCTCAGGGCAGAACTTCATGGTGAATGAACAACTTTTTAAATATTTACAGTTTAACAATTTTCAACCTTTTTTTCCGACTAAAAATCCGTGATCTGTCAATTTACGTTAAATAGAATGGTGCTAGTAGAAACGACAAAATTCAAGCAGCTAGAATGAAAATTATTATGCTTACGTTGTCAGTATAGATTAAACTATGCGCTCAAAAACTTGGACAAAAAACTCAAACGATACCAGCTAGAGTTATTTCGTACGACTGGCATAATTATTATAATCAAGGTTGCGGTCTTGATATAAACACCTGACCCATTAATTACTTACATATGTCAGCTTAAACTAAGAATTGTATAGTGTAGAAAAGGCAATTCATCCAGTAGACCGGTTTCGTCCCTATTGGGAACTCATCAAGTACTGGCCAGAATTTGCCGCGGACAGGATACGAACCTGGGCACGTCTGCTTCGGAATCTGGTGCTCTAACCACTGAGCTATCCTGCCGCACACTACACCACACACAATTTTCAGTTATATACCAACTAATGTAACTTGGTTAGTCAATTTCTCCTTTAGGTGGAGCTCATATGGCATCCATTTAGACCCAAAGTTCCAACTAACCATGCGCAATCTGTCATTACTGAACAGACACCACATTACATGGGGAAGTGGTATTGAAATGAACATTTATATAATTAAACGAACATTGGTTGCGCGAGTGGTGATAACAATTATTATAATCAAGGTTGTGGTCTTGATATAAACACCTGACCCATTAATTACTTACATATGTCAGTATAAACTAAGAATTGTATAGTGTAGAAAAGGCAATTCATCCAGTAGACCGGTTTCGTCCTTATTGGGCACTCATCATGTACTGGCTAGAATTTGCCGCGGACAGGATACGAACCTGGGCACGTCTGCTTCGGAATCTGGTGCTCTAACCACTGAGCTATCCTGCCGCACTGGCATAATTGTGTGCAGTGTAAGAGCGAGAGTTAGATAGAATCATATGCTCGTTTTCGGAATCACTAGTGTTATCAGCTCGCGTATTTGCTGTTTAATCGAATTCCCACTAATTGTTGCTTTAAATTCCCGTCTCCCCCCTGTCTCATGTCTACACCCTGTCGCGATTGAGTTGAAGATAATAGTTAAATTTTTATATTCTCTTTGCTGTTGATTGAAGCTTGACCGACTTACAAACCGAGTATTTAGACTATTTTCTGAAAACCTACTGAAGATCCGCTGTAAACGTGGAAATTTTCGTGAATAAAACGAAACAAAATTTATCTTTAAAAAAATTGCGCCTAGTACAAGGAAAGTTTTCTAAAATTTCGAGAGCGAAAAAAGAAATCGGCATTTTCTGTATGATTTGCGCCAGATGCCAGAACATTGCAGGACCTCTTGTTTTAGTGGTCAAATGTGCATGTCGACCCCATAAGAATTTTAAGAAATATTCAGAACATTGGCTCAAAATACCAGCTTTTAAACGGTTTGCCAGTTTTGTGGATGTAACAGTTGCAATGGAAGAAATCACACACTGTGTTTGTGTAACAAAAAAATGGCCATTTAGCGTATCCACGATTTTCGTTAGTGGACGGTGGATTAACATTCTCAGTTCCGCAACAACTTAATTAATCCTCATTTTCTTGTACGTGCTGGGTTCACCGAAGTAGTGTCATGCCTCCAAAATCTTCTAAACCATTTGTACTAACCAATGGAAATAAAGTTTTATCTAACCTTGCCTGTTTAAGGTTTTGGTCCTCTAATTAGTGTTTTGTGTGCTGTTTGATTTGTGACTTTCTAAAATCTGGTCTTGTGATTAGTGTACTGTGAGTTATGTTATAGTCTTAATGCGGAACTTGAAATGAATTACCGAAGCTTTAAACAGCCAAGGTTAGATCGAATTTCATTTCCAATGGTTATTTCGAATGGTGTGGAAGCCTTAGAACTGATGACACCACGAACGGAACTTAGCGCGCAATTGGAAATGAAAATAAAACAAATCATTGATGATTATGCTGCGCAATCAAGAAAAAACCTTAAAATGGCTGTTGATCGTTAACACATAATTATATAAATTGAATTATAGCACTAATTAAGCAAGAAATAATAAATTTGTTAGCAAAAATTTGTAATATACAAGCCAGTTTCCCACAAAGTAGCTAAATTGTATTCATTTCCTTGTCTGTTATATTCAACAATTTGTTGCATTTACATTTTCCCACTTTAAGTCTGTGTAATTTTCGCTTTTCAACTAATAAACCTCTTGGAATTAATTGCAAACTTATTTCGTCTGATTGTTTTTCCGTCTATAAAATTGTCTGCCCAGTCGTCTCGATTTATATATATATATATATATTTATATATATATATATATATATATATTTATATATATATATATATATATATATTTATATATATATATATATATATATATATATAAATATATATATATATATTTAAATATATATATATATATATATATATATATATATATATATATATAAATATATATATTTATATATATATATATATATATATACTTTATATATATATATATAAATATATATATATATATATTTATATATATATATATAAATATATATATATAAAAATATATATATATATATATAAATATATATATATATATATATATATATATATATATATATATATATATATATATATATATATATATATATATATATATATATATAGTTTTTACAAAATAAAGGAATGCACAAAAATTACCGTAGAACATATAAAAAGTTAATCGTGTTTTCGTGAATTCCGTGTACTAATCCATAAATCTTCTATAAAGGTTCTGTCACAATTTTGTTAAACAAAATATTTAATTTACTCTAACCCAATTAATAATCATAGAATCCCAGTGTCAGACTTTTTATGTCCGAGAGGACAATCATGGTCTACATCTAAGTGGGAATGAGATAACCAATAAAAAAAATTTCGCAAAAACCAATAATGAAAGATTCTGTTGTTAACATAGAATTGCTTACTGGCTGAGGTTTTTCGAGTTCCGTTGAATCAGATTTGGAGGTCGGAAAATTGTTTGATCAATATAGAATTCATATTATTGTGCGCACCTTAAACAAATATATATTGTCAATTTACTCCAGATTGACCTAGATGTGACGCACGAAATTGTTTGGTTTCCGTTTTTTCACACACTCTCTCTCTATGTTTATATATTTCTATCTTATTTTGCATTCCAATTGTTATATAAAGATATGTTCATTAGTAAATATTTGAGAAGATAATGGAAAGAAGCGTTTCTTGTATCTGATAAAACTTCTTTTTGTTTTTGCACATAGGAAGGGTGCAATGAATTTTATTAAAGCTCGCATTTCCATAAGAATGAAACAAAAGCATCAGTGGCAATTATCTCATATATATATATATATATATATATATATATATATATATATATATATATATATATATATATATATATATATATATGGCACACAAACAACGTTTTTCTGAGAAAAATCGTGTAAGCCAATGCGTTAATTGTCGAAATTTTTTGTCTTACTTATTAAATCTGGTTAGGGATAACCTATTTGTGTACCGTTTCATACAATACCCTGAATTTGTTGTAAAAGTAAATAAATTAAACTTTAAAAATCATTTTGTGTTCTTTTGTATTTAGACAGCAATTTAAGGGACTCTATTGAGTTTGTACGTCATTGAATGGGGGATTTAGAAAAATTATAGAGCGGGTGAAATGCGGGTGGAGTGGTTTTTGTATTTAAGCCGTTCAGATAATCAATTCATTTTAATTGGTCAAATATACCACCAGAGAGTTGATCTAGGAATTGTTTCAGATCTGGCCCTTATCATGACGAACATGTTTATATGCGTGTTGAAAATAACTAACTTTGATTTACTAAGTAAGGTGAAATTATACAGCTGTTATTTTGATGATCTAATTTTGGTCTGAGATGGCCGTGAGCATGCTAGAAAACTAATTAATAAAATACATACTCAATGGCATACGAATGTTATATATAAAGTTGAAAACAAGGAGGATGATATCATAGCATTTTAGGATGTCTTGCTCAAACGTAGAAATCAACGCACATTCGCAGATCAGTTTTCAATAAAAAAAACTTGGACAGCGAAATGTTTGCATTTCAATAGCTAATGACCAATGAAACAGATAAAAGGCTTAGTTAAGACACTATGAAATTGGACATTGCGCATTTGTTTCTAAAATGTCGGCAGACTGAGGTAGATGGTGTGCGAAACACTCTAAATCATTAATGATTACCCACCACATTTTATAGACCAGTAAGACTCTAATGACATAATAAAATACAATGTGAATGTATGTACTGTTTATAAGAAACCTCGTTATATTCACTTACAACATAAAGGTGTAGAGACACTGAAGCGCATAAAAGGTAGACTGGTTCGGCTTTGGATTTTACACATTTTGCACTTGACTAGTTATGATAACATCCACCAATAAACGTCCTTTACATTGTGTAAAATATAGGATTCAATTGCAGTCTACATATTCAGTAGATCAATGATTTCACGCTTGTCAGATAACATACCAACTCGGATTTTGCAAAATAAGATTTGTGTTGCACGAAGTGTTTATATCTAAACATGTCTTGTTCTGTAAAAATTGGACATGCCGGCAAAGCGCTTTTGAATTATAATGAAAGATATATTTATTGATATGCTTTCTCTATTTCGAAGCTATTTCTATAAATCGATATTGTCCAGAACTGTGCAAGCATAAACGAATTGTCTGTGCACAGACATCCCCATGGGGCTTTCCAAGCCACACGTAAATCTGTGTGTAGATACGTTTCATAATTTTTCAAACTTTTGGACTAATGTATATTATTGTGTAATATTAATGATGATTTTTATACCGTCCAAAACCAATTTATTCTTTGGTTCATATCTACAGTAAAAGCAATTGACAAGATGAAGCGAAAGAAAAACGTTAGGAAAATGAATCCCAGATAACATGTTACAACTGTCAATGCGAACGAATAGTTTAATCTCAATGTTCCGTATCGATAGAAATTGCTATAACATTCATAAGATGTAGACTATATTGAGAAACAAAAGCTAGTTTACCAATTACATTCTTAAATATCATGGATACGTGTAATTTCTGCCATTTTAATGCGTACGCAATTTGAATTTATAGATCAATTGACTATTGACAAAGATTTTTTTTATGAAAGGGCAAAATAAAAAAGGGTTAAGATGATTTACAAAAATGCAAAACAAACCCAGAACGTGCTACTTAGCAAGTGCAGACAACTAGGTTTCAAGTTCGGATTATCACATAAGTATATTTCATTCATGCCAGGTCGTATCGAACAAAAATTACAGCTAGTCTTCGGGTTGTCTATGAAAACGACACAAAAAATAAGAATTACACGGGATTAATTTGTAACTGATCAAGTCTCCATCGTATATTTAGAGAGCCCTGGCGCGTTTAGTTTAAAAATTACGAATTAGACCTGTAGCAGACAAACTGAAAGAAGTCGTATCGCTTTGATCAAAATACTGTATACTGCAAAAATACAAATCCAGACGACTGGCATTAAAAGAATAGCCACATGATGTTACATGAGGAATTACATAAGATGAATTTAGTTTTAAATTAATGGCTGAAATATGTGCTTCCGTTTTAAAATCTATATGGAGGCGGTATACACAAGGATTTCATGAAATGAGAGAGAACACTAGAATTAGGTTAGCAAAGCCAGGTGAAGTGTCAGGTATTTTATTTTGATTACAAATGAGTATATTAATCAAATTAAAAAAATTTCTTGATGCAAAGCAGAAATTCGAAACATGTAACTGAGTAATAAAAAAAAATTATTGAGGATTCAATATGGTGTGCCAAAGAAATGGATAAGAATCATTTCTCAAAACAACAGCCGATGCACATTCCAAAAAATTGATAACTTAATAAGTTATATCAACGAAGCGAAAACAATCGGACCACACTCGGCTAGAATTCACGGTATGCAGGAGGTAAAAAAAAAATTGTAGCAAGCAACTAGTAATTAAAAAAGCTGTGACTCCTCGAATGATTAATAAATAACATAAGACGTAACGCGTGATAATCGAATTAAGAAGAAATTTCGTCATTGTTCGGTAGTCAAAATAGAAAAGTAATCCACTACAGCTAAATACATTTATTAATTTATCAAACTCCAATTCGTGAAAATGCATGAAACATTCGAAAGCAAGAATCAAATAACGTGTTACGCTCGACAGAAGCTGCTTTTCGCAACATCTTTTAACATTTACCAAATAAAAAATAGTTAAACAATCATTCATTGGGAGGTTTGTGAAAACAATTATTATTTTATTTAAGTGTTTGTAAACGCCCCGGCTTCAAGTAAATGCCGTACGACGTTACAAATTCGGTTAAGGTGCTCTGAATAGAGATTTGTTACTGATAGGGGGCCCTTAAGAGGGCCTGGTCGTGCGTTCTCCTGAATTATTCAGAGTGTGAAGATGTCCTAGAGCCTTGGGTGGACTCTGGTTGTTGTCGCTCCCGTGGTTGAGATGTAATCACGATGTGGATAACGTCGTTCAGGTTCTGCAATTAATTGGCTCGTCTCGCTGGTTATACCGCAACAAGATGAGTCACGGATGTAGCCAATTGTTGGTGAAACTATCAAATCACCAGCGTAGGTATTGACAGCCGACAGAACGCACACGCGTTACGCGCAAGCCACGACGCATGGCAATTGCCGTGCTTAAATAGCATGCCATGCCTACTTGCACACTATTGGTTAAACGGCATGTTTCGCTTTTTTCTCATTGGTGCAACATAAATAAAATTGAATTTAATTTACGCAATATGTCGGCCATTAATTTGTGTCGTTACATGTTTGAGCTTGATATAAACACAAATCCAATTGTATCTAACCAATGCCAAAACAAAGCCTAGTTATCGTCAGTCAAATGTATCGACGCGCATCCATCAGAGAATGACAGCAAACTGACTTGCGAGGATCAAACCGCTACGCATTTATGAGATACGGAAAATTCGTAATGCGGCTTTCACCTCTACTAATCTAACGGAAGATACACTTGACTGGAATATTGTGACTTCATAATTTCTATGCGGTAACGAACCTTAGCATTTTCCAGCTTTCGGGCATTTAAGAAATATTTCTGGCACAGTTAGTGAAAAAAAACATTGAATCAGGTTTATGGGCTTGAGATAATTACCAATATCATTGTGTCCAACCTTTTGCACAATATCTTTCTCAATTACACAATGAATGAATTTTCATCTGTACAGCTTGTATACTTATGTCGAAGTCCGCATCAAGTCGCCATGCTTGTTAGTCAATAGAATTTGTGCATCCGACAAGGTGACAGCCGCCTATAATTTATTCCACAACTTTCGTTTGAAATGCATTTTTATTCGCGCAAGTCGGCTTACCGTCGTACTCTGATGATTAACTAGATAAGTTGAAAAGCGCCAGTATGTTTAACAGGCGGTAGTCTCCATATGCTGTTCGACTGGTTAGTACCAATGTGTTTGGTGTTAGTCTCAAGCACATAAACGTGATTTCATAATTACGTGAGCATAAATTGGTGAATGGGTTATAAACATGCATGTGCGTGTATGTGTGTTTGTGTGTGTGCTTCGATTTCCATTAGGTAATAATATAATGTAAATATTAAGTCATACTTAATTCCGATTGCTTTGAAAATTAACTATATACAGTATCAGATGTTGCAATTAATTTGAGTTAGAGAAAATATAAATGGCATTTTCTAAATTGTGTTCTATATACCTAATTCAGAACACAAATATGCTTCAACACCTGACCCACTAATTACTTACATATGTCAGTATAAACTCAGAATTGCATAGTGTAGAAAGGGCAATTCATCCAGTAGAACGGGTTCGTCCTTATTGGGAACTCATCACGTACTGGCCAGAATTTCAAGCGGACAGGGCTCGAACCTGGGCACGTCTGCTTCAGAATTTAGTTCTCTACCCACTGAGCCACCCGGACGTATACTACACTGCACACAATTTTCAGTTATTTACTAACTAATGTAACTTGGTTAGTCTATTTGTCTTTTAGGTGGAGCTCATATGGCTTCCATTTAGACCCAAAATTCCAACTAACATTCCCAAATCTGTCATTACTGAACAGACACCACATTTCATGGGGGAGTGGTATTGAAATGAACATTTATATAATTACACGAATTATGGTTGCGCGGGTGGTGATAACAATTATTATAATCAAGTTTGTGGTCTTGATATAGGCACCTGACCCATTAATTATTTACATATGTCAGTATAAACTAAGAATTGTATAGTGTAGAAAAGGCTATTCATCCAGTAGAACGGTTTCGTCCTTATTTCAATAGGCTATTTGGTCATAAAAGGATTATAACTTCAATAAATGATGGAGTGTGTTATCATGTGAATCATCATTCTTACCGTGTTCTACGTGGAGACGAAAATGCTGTCTAAACACACACACACACACACACACATTATATATATATATATATATAAGTATATATATATATATATATATATATATATATATATATATATATATATATATATATATATGGCTGCAGTGTGTATTTGTGTGTGCAACACCAAAGCGAACCAGTGATTTATCATCTTTTGATATTAGTGAATATAAACAGGTTTATCCTCAACAGTACGAAAATTCACAACGGGCTTTATTTTATCATTAGGTTTATACCTATCTAAAAAATGTGGCGGAATACCGTTAAATATAAAAGTTTTACGACACTATCCAAATCAGTTTGCTTAGAGTCGGATAAACAAATATGCAATGACGTATTCTACATTGTTTTGACCAGAAAATTTTGCATTCCAATGGGCAGTATCTGTTGAAATATAACTTTTTCGCTGTCCATGTTTTCTTTAAAAGAATCTGATCTGCGCAATGTGCCATCGGATCTCAATTCAAGACAGATTGTCATCCTCATACTTTTCATTTTGATATTCCATAGTCGTATGCCACTAATTGAATTTATTAAGCGGCTTTCTAAATGTGCACGGCTATCACAGATCCAAAATATATCATCAACATGACGTTTATTTAGTTCCACATTACTTAATTAATCAAAGTTATTTCGTTCAAATATGAACAATAGCATTTCTTTAAATCAAGTTTGCGAGCTTGAAGAAAACACCAATCCCATTGTATTTAACCAGTCGTCGAACAACATAACAAAACTACCACCAGCCGCAACGCACTGACGCGTTTCGACCATCCAAGGTCATCGTCAGAGTACGACGGCAAACTGACTATCGAGGATCAAGACGCATTGAATATATATGGAAATCAAAGTTAGATATTCGGCTCTCACCTCTAGCAGTCTCGCATACACTGAACTTGATTGAAAATGTGGGCTGCACAATTACTATGCAGTCACGAACATTAACTGTTTGCAGCTTTCGCCAAATATTCATATATAGCCAATACAGTTTAACAATAATTAATTGCGCGAGTGGTGGTAACAATTCTTTAAATCACGTTTGCGAGATTGAATTAAACAAAATCATATCGGCCATGATCGAGGCCGTGGTGGAACCCATTCATAGATTAGCTATCCGTCTTAATATTTGACCATTAAAATGAATTGAATATCTGAACAGCATGAATACAATTATATTTTCACCTGCGCTACAATTAGTTCAAAATATGAAAGTTAATCCCGACATGGGAAATCGATAGTTGCCTTCAAATGGGCATTGTAAATAACATCCCAAAATCAAACGAAATATTATTTATGCTGATAAGATATACAATTAACTTTTAATGGTCAACTATACAAACTGAAAGTTTGTCTAGGAATGGGTTCTGCTCTGGCCCCTACCGGCCGATATGTTTATGTGCATGTTGGAACGAAATAACTTTGATATATTAAGTAAATTGAAACTATGCAACAGTTATGTTGATGATATATTTCCAAAAGTGTTGTCTATATACACAGACTGTGTACATTCAATTATTGGTATCTATAAGTAACATTCGAAATTGAAAACTTGGAGAACGATGATCTACCTTTTCTTGATATGTTTTTCAAAGGTAGAACTGATGCAAATTTCGCAGATCAGTTTTTCATATGTAAAAATGGGCAGCGCAATATTTTTATTTTGACTGATACTGTCCATTGAAATGAAAATAGTCTTAGTTATGAAATTATTTAATAGGGCATTTCGCATTTGTTCATCGAAAAGTTTGCAGACTGATTTGGGTTATGTATTTAACAATCTTATAATTAGCGGTTACCAACCACATTTTTAAGAAAAATATAAACGTAACTATCTAAGGAACCCGGTGTGAATGTTTATACTGATGATAAGAAACATGCATATATTCACTTACATTAAATTGTTGTAGAGACAATGAAGCTCATAAGAGTTGGATTGCATCTTGCATTGGCGTTTACATATTTTGCAGCTGACTTATTTTCTATAACATCCATCACCAAATTTCCTCTACCTGTTGTGAGAGAAAAAAAATTCACTGCAGTCTGCATCCAATGTTATCAATAATTGGAATTGTACCTGTGGACATTCATATGTAGGAAGAAGCAGTAGCATATACAGACAAAAAATAGTTATTATTGTAAGTATATATAAGGGAAAAGAAAAAAAATTTGCCCTTATTTATTTAGATAAACATAAAATGAATATTGTCTGGTATATATATATATATATATATATATATATATATATATATATATATATATAAACTGTGCTAATGCATTTCATAATAATGAATAAAATTACCATTAAACTGTTTTGAACCTGATATGTTGACACATGAACATATATGTTAGATTTCATTCAGTAGTTTGTAAAACTACTAATAGATTATATAAAAGAAAATTTGTTCGCAAATAGTTCGTATCGTTTTACAGACAAAAAAAATTATGGTTAAACATTTCTGAAAGAAAACTTAACTTATCCGAATGATTGAATGAGATTTCTGTGATTCTGTATTAAAAATGTAATATATATACTAGAGGTGAGGACCGCATATATAATATTGGCTATCAAAAAAGAATATCTATAATCATTGCGATATGATCCTAACTAGTCGGTTTACCGTCGTACTCGGTTGAAGACCACGTCAGTACGTCTGCCTGACGGTAGTTTTGCAGTGTTGTTAGACGACTGGTTAAATTCAATGCGATTTGTGCTTTCTGCTCGCAATAAATGATTGTTTTATAGTATTACCGAAATATCTGTGAAAAAAACTGCAATCAGTTAATGCTCATGCGGTTTGATCCTCGATAGTCAGTTTGCCGTCGTGCTCTGATGATCATCATGGAAGGTCGAAATGCGTCAATGCATTGCGGCTGGTGGTAGTTTTGTTAAGTTGTTCGACGACTGGTTAAATACAACGGGATTGGCGTTTACTTCAAGCTCGCAAAATTGATTTAAAGAGTTAATGTTAATGACTCTATAGAAATTGTGCTGTCGACATTTACAGTCAAGTGCAACGTATGCGAGATTACTAGAGATAAGATCTAATTTTGCTCTGCATATTCACGCGTTGCTGTTTGATCTTCGCTAAACAGTTTGACTTCGTAATCTGAAGGTTATCATGGAAGATCGAAACGCGTCTGTATGTGTGACTGACGGTAGTTTTAATATGGAGTTCGACGAGTGGTTAAATAAAATGGGATTGGTATTTACTTCAAGCTTGCAAACTTGATTTAATGACATTTTACCACCTCCCACGCAATCAATGATTGTTTTATTGTATTACCACGTATCTTTTTCTTGGTGCTCCAAATAAGACTTTATAAATTCTTGTCTACATTTTCTTAAATCTTAGTATATTGATAAAACATTTAAAAAGATTTTTGAAGTCGAATATCATTTCAGTAAGAAATAAAAATATGAGTAGTTTCGCCCAATTAATTCTCTTTTTGTTTTCTTTTATATATTTCGAGCTAGATTTAAGGTATTTTAGCCAAATATCACTATTTAGAAGAAATGTCGTTCGCGACAGGATATTTCATAATTACTTGAGATTTTACGCGACAAATGCTGCCTTTTCTCCAACATTGTTTTTCGTTCCGATATTTCGGCATTGACTTTTGAATGTCTGTTTCACAATTATGCTCATCACAAATTTAATCGAAATGTAATAAAACAAGTATAAATTTCGGTTAATTCTTTCTATATTAAATACTATTGATTATTAAATATTACTGATGCTTCACTGCATAAACGTGTGTGTTAAGTAAACATTAAAGATAAAAATCTTAAGTTAATTTTAGTATATGTTGAAGTACGTGAAAAAAGTAGATCGTAGGAGCGCGATCATGCATGAACCTGAACTAAGCAGGTGAGTAGAATCAATAGAATCGCAATAAATTTTGCGTAGAATTTTAAATCAATCCCTTACCCTGGTAACTAAATTTCCTAACTAAATGTTCAAAATCTACCGTTAGATTAATCAGCATTGTATCATATTCCACACAAGGACTGTAGAATGAAGTATGTGTGTGAAAGTATGTGATCTATTAAATTAAAACGAAGGGAACACAGAACTGCATGCAGATATTGACGTGTAAATCAATCGGACCCTTTACGGCCGACTATGAAAATGGGATAGTTGTCAATGCTTATCTATATGTTGACGAAATAGATCAAAAAAATAGATTAAGAAATACATGAAAATTACATGAATCAATAGCCGAAACTGGCTCCACTAAAATATTAAGACTGCTAGATTAGGGTAAACGAAATGTGAGTTTATAATTTTACAATTTATTAGTGCATTTTATAATCAGCTACTCTTAATATTTCAGCCGTTAATCGTTGTTATCTCACTTTACCAATTAACTAATTTTCCTTGTGTGTAAAAGAAATATTATCTGACTTTTATGCTAAACATCGATTTTACTTACAAAGGTTACTTAACTTTTCCTTCAGCAAGTAATTTTCTAAAACTGTTTTTTGTCGTTCAATACACTTTAACTGCTAAACTCTATTAAATTTTTTGTTATTAAATGTTTAACATTTAATCAGCCTTAAGTTTAATGGCCTATTTTACCTGCCACCTTATTGGTGGCATCACATTCTATTCCTATTAATTAAGCAAATGCAAAAGACAAAATATTTTTTAGCGTGTAAACTCCCTCATTTAAACGCAATATTTTCTATTCAGTTAAATTATTATTTGTCAAATTAAAAAAACATTTGGGCAATGGCTTTATTCACTATTAACATTCTTACAAAATATAAACTTATCAAAGTATATAAACATAAATCCAATTGCATGCGCAGAGTGTAATGCTTAAATGCGTATCGAAGTTGCGCTAGTCTACAAATATCACCGAGGAGACAAAATTGAAGTGAATTGATCAATATGTTATATATATATTATATATATATATATATATATATATATATATACCAATAGTATTTTATTAAAATTTCGATTAAAAACAATACAAGATCATAACTAACATTATGTGAACATATGTCACCCAATGAAACACTCGCAACCACATAGGCAACCATACATTCAGTAAAGACGAGAAAACAGCAGAATTCAATTAACACTAAAAAAAAGTAAGGTTAAACGGCTCACACAAATAATGAAATAGTGTAAATGCCCTACTACAAGAAAAATGCAACAAGCGACTACAACCACAACAAAAAGAGTAAAAAAACATCTTTGCAAAAAAATGACTAGCATACTTTGGCAAAACATCTAGGATGTCTGGCCTTCCATGCAAATATTACACAATTTTTAACATTTTACAAAACTGCTTATCTATATTTATTTTTCGAATAAGACTAACATATATTTTCTAAAATAAATTTGACAGACAAATTGTGTATTTTAGAGAAGTGATTTCCCTTTATGTATTCACCAAATTTACTAGAGGAAGAGAACACGCGAATTCATTTCCCTTATCTGGAGAAGAACAATACACGTCAAAATTTCCCAAAATATATACATATTAGTCCAGAAATTTAAAATCGAATAAACGTATTTAAAAACATTCTCGTACGAGTCTTGGAAAGCTCCATGGTAATAAATTCCCACTGCGAAATGGCTTTAGTTTGCAAAACTTTTTTTTAAGTGCGATTGCGTCTAAATAATAAAACATACTCGCGCACGAAGCCATAACCAAAATTAACATACGTTTAACTTTTATGTCTCAATTTTCAGAGGACATTTTATGTTTAGTTGTAGTTGTACGGGCAACACAGATCTTATTTTGCACCAACAAATTTGGTATGCTTTACGAAAAGCGTAAAATTCATTATTCAAATGCTTCTGTCCAAATATGAAATTCCACAGGTAAAATTCGAATTCTAGATTATGTAACGTGTAGATTGCAGTGGAATTTTGTTTTTCACACAAGATGGAGAAATTTTATCCACGAGCACAGCTCTAATTGTAGATTACATTAGATGCATTATCGGGGAATATGTACAGGCCTCTCCTCCACCGCACAATACTTCAGAACGGTTTATAAAAGTAAACAACCATTGATTTGACAAGTGGTGGTAACAATTCTTCAAATCAAGTTTGCGTGCTTGATATAAACACCAATCCAATTGTACTTAGCCAGTCGTTAGTTTTTCTTTGTTGTGCGACTAGATAAATGCCACTGGATTGATATTTATACAAAACTCGAAAAGTGTATTTATGGAATTTTTGCCATCAATCACGCAATCAATAATTTTTTAATTGTATAATTTCTATACAAGTAGCGAATGCTGCAGAAAGTTAATGTTAATGATTACATAGTAATGGTACAGCCGATTGGTTGGCATTTTGCTTTTTTCACACCAATCCGAGTTTGGCCACACCAAGTTGGTATGCGCTTCGACAAGCGTGAACACAATCTTCTGCTGCATATGCCCATATAGGATTTTCCACAGTCAAAATTCGCATTTTAGACGACGTAACGTGCAGATTGCAGTGAAATTTTGTCCTTCAAAATAGTTTAGTGGTGGATGCAATTAAGACTAAGTAAGTTGAGAAATTAGTGTACGCCAGAGCTGAGCGCAATTTATCATTTATACGCTTCATTGCCTCATCAATTAAATATTGTGGAGGTGAATATCAACTGAAATCTTATCAACTGCACAAAAATTCACAACGGGTTTTATTATATCATTAGTGTAATACATTTTTATAAAATATGGAAGGTAAATATTAATGACGAGAGTATGCTGCACACCATTCAACTCAGTCTGCAAACAGTCTGGCGAACAATTGCGCAATGCCCTATTACACAGTGTCTCATCTAAGGCTTTTTTAATTTCAAATTTAAATATTAGGCAGTCCATACTTTCTTATGCAAAATGTGATCTTTGAAATGTGCATTCAGTTCTCTGTTTGAACAAAACATCTAGAAAAGCGAGAGAATCGTTCTATTTCTTTTAAATTGTGAGTGGCATACTCTAATGCCACCTATTAAATTTATCGATCATCTAATTAGCATACACACGTTCATCATAGAGCATACCTACTATTATTACCACACCGATTTTATATATTCACTTCACTCGGAAGTTCAGAACTCATCCTTTTTTACATGCACGTAAACATATTGGCGATGATCTCTGTTGGAAATTAGCTGATTATCTTTGTAACTGCGCTTCATTTAGTTTAAAATTTGAAAAATTCTTCTTGATATGCGGACGCAAAAACCAAATCGTTTCATTTAAATGAGCATTAATAAATAATGACCCAAAATCAAAACCAATTTATCCAAAGATGTTAAGTGTTCAATTTATATATATTTTTTACAAATTCCGTTGTCTGACAACGTGACGCAAATAACGTCATTAGCTATTTGTAACAAACTACCTAAGCACTGGGTACGAAATCAAATCACAAAAAAGTTTTAAATTTATTTTTTATATAATATTTTTGAGGCTTCGTCGCGTTGTCACACAAATAGTAACACAGAAAGCATAATAAAACAGCACAAAAATTAACTATCTCCTTCGGCACACCATTAGTACAGCTTACTATTAACCGGATCAAGTGTTCCTATAAAAAAACACACACCTACCTATACATCCACGCAACCTTATTCAGATATATATCACAATACTTTTCTACGTTTAGATCTACTCAACTCAAGTTAAACCAGTTAGCAGAGAATATCGAAAAAACATTGTTAGAAAGTCAATTCGCCTATTATATTTAGACGGGTCATTTTTTATGTAATTCATTTTAAGTTTAAATTCACGCAGATGAAACATTTGTCTACATTCACTTAAATTTCCCACGTTTATACATGTCGACGAATACCAGATCATAGGCAGGCTTACGAAGTTTCAGTAAATTGTTAATTTACCTTCTCTAGTCTGTGAACTTACCTTATTGCATATCTAGACTCTTATCAACTTACAACCTTGCTAATCCAATTAAAAATTAACTGCGACTAGTAAGATAACTGAGGCTGTTAATGTTGGTTTAATAAGTGGTAGCAGGTGCTTAAGTAAGTTGACATTGCTATCCGCGAATGAAATTTAATTAATGAGTTTAATTCAAAATCAAACTTTCATAGAATTAACAAAAGCAATTAAAAACGGTAAGACAAGGTGAAGGAGAGAAAGAGTATTTGAAGCAATCGCGAAAAAGCCTCTCGCATAAATAGATAATTCAGATATAATTCCAGAAGAATTATGAGGCATTAATCAAACTGAAATACTGGTTAATTGTAACCCTATTAACCAGAGAAAGAAAATTCAAGAAACACACTAAATTGAAATTTTTATGCTGAAAATATTCGCTGTTCAATCACATTTTTAATATTTGTCTCGGAATATTAAAATCCCTCGGATTCATTCGGGAACGAGCAGTCAAATCTTTAGAACAACATGACGAAGATATAAAATTAGTCGAATAAAAATAAATTTAACAACAACAACAACAACAACAACAACAACCGAAAGTAGCTTTATGATTTAAGGCAAAATAAAATCAAATTACAACGATCAAATGATATTCATGTTCAACGGCAACAAATGTACGAAAGTTCAAATCATTAGGCGAGTCTCTCACATAGATTTTCTTAAAATTTGTTTAAAACGGGAATTTATTCCAAATTTCTAAAGTTTAAATTACTTATTATGCTAGATAGTGCTGACAAGGCACTTAAACATGTGCTTTGTGTGGGAATAAAGAAGATAGCACTTAAAAGAATTGATTAGTGTGAATACGAATTGATTAGAGAGAAGACGAGAAAAAGACATTGATTTCTTTTTTAATTACAGGTGAGCGAGTTTAATTGCATAGGAGATTTTAGTAGTCCATTCATTTTTAATGAAAAGAAGAATAATAGAACCATACATGATAAAAAGCTACAGCGCCTAGAAATTAGAATACCCAAGCATAAGTATACTGACACTCCTTCAAAAAGTATTGTATTATTAGATTCATTGCATCTTAAAAGGGAACAACTACAGGTGCTTAGCTGTGCTTTAAATGCTATCGTTTCTACTGAATGCTAGCCTAAGTACAATATTTTAACGGACGCTGTAAAAATTATGAAGCATCTCCAAGAAACTGGTAAAACGAAATAAAATTTATGAGATGGCCCTTCCAGTGGTTAATCACACGGAAGATATGTTTGAAACAAATTATAAATTTTGTCTTAAGGAATAATTGATAACTAATGATGTGATATGACAAAGTAAACAACAGTGGAGCAATGATGAAACAATGTATGAACTGCTGAACAATAAGGAGGTATATGAAGAAAAATATAAAGACCGAACAGACAAGTTAATGAGCGATGTAAAGAGCTTGATAAATAAATATATTTATTGGAAAAAACTAAAATTTTCATGCAGTACGCATCTTTCAACTTGTATATTTTGCATTACATTAGTGAGAACTCAACACTGCCATGTTAAAATTTCCGTCGTAAATATTCTGGCTACTACGTATGAAGCCTAATGAGGACGAAACAGACTTAGCAGATGAATTGCACTTTATATTTTAAACAGTGTTTAATTTAAATGAATAAAATTGAAATAATCAAGTCCGGTCACAATTTTATCATCTTAACACAAGTACACTCATACACAACAATATATATAATGTTAAATGCCTTTGAATATTTCTCACTACATATTTTTTCGGATGAGAAAACACATTTAATAAAAACTTAGATAATATCCTATTTATTTTGAGACAACTCTTTGATCCATATAAATTAAAGGTATTCTCGTTCACCTAATCAAATGAAAACCCGGAATGTAATTAATTAAAATAATACTATTTGCAGTTGAGTTTCCTCGAAATTAATCAGCCATTATTTGATCTGTTATTAAAGTTTTCTCTTCAAATGAAATATACAGCTTGATATATATATATATATATATATATATATATATATATATATATATATATATAAAATAAAATCAATGTACATACTAATGTGGCAAATAAAATCTCTAATAAGTGAGATTCATGCCGATTGATGTATCAACATACGTTATGGATATCGAGTGCAAACTTTGGCATTTATTTATTATTCTTAATAACTATAATTAACATAGAATTAAAAAGAAAAGAGGAGAAGAATATTGAATAAAATCCTGTCTTAAATAAAAATATAAATTAATAAATTTTAATATTCAATACGTGATTCACTTTTAGGCTATGCATTTTAAGATGGGGAAATTTAAGAAATTGTGCAGGTCGATATATTTTAATCTGAGATAGTGAAAGAATTAATTTCATTCTTCGCGAAAATCACGTCGTAAATGCCAATGAAAACAGTATTTCATATTGCTATACACATAAGAAAAATGTTAAAATTATTACATACATTCAAGTTTAAAAATCAATAACGAGCAGAATATTTCCATGTCGAATAAGGACAAAAGCTATGCAAGATTGTTGAGAAGTCTAAACCGAAATTAAATAAAAACAAGAGATAAGACAACCAGATACATCGATGTTGTTTCTAACACGATTAATGTGTCTCATGTCACGCTTTACGAGAATCTTACCAAAAACTGTGCATGAATGCGTGTACCGAATTTATTCAGATTACATGCCCAATAACCTGTTATGACTTTCTGTTTATCTCGCAACAAACGCAAAGATATACATTTGTATTTACATTTACTGTCAAAAGGAAAATGTGTATAGCTAAACATGAACATATAATTATTATTTTTTGTTAAATTATTAAGAAAATTTGACAAAAGATATTTGTTTTTTACAAAAGAATATTGTAAGCTGAATTCAAAATTATACTTAATTGCAATAAAATATGACAAATACGCATGCAAATATATTGTTGGTACCGAATCGATAACGCTGGAGGTTACGAATGGCAGCCTCAGATAATTTTGCTAGTAATAAGATTTTCTGATATCTTGCTTAATTTTTAGTCTATATTGAAATTATAATCACACTCGGTCGTAATACTGTAAGTAATTCTACGTTCTTCTGATGGAATGGCGTCTGCCTAATTTTGACAGATCTCGTGCACTATGGTTTGAACTTCAGAAGAAATTTCATTCCAGCGACAGTCCACCTAAGACAAAACTTGAACAAAACAACATAAGTTTGTGCAACAAGAAAAATACTCACGATTCAATTATATGTCGCAGGTGTTCTGCATACCACTGACGGTTAATCAAAGTCTACATATTTGGACAAGCAAAATAATTGCATTTTCCAGCAAATTGCATTTTTATTCCTCTCTGATACTATATAAAATAAGCATTGTATATGGCAGCAAAGATAATTCTTACAGTAGACCGTTTTCATGTTTATTGAGAACACTTTGAGTATCTTACGGAAGTTGCCACGTTCGGGACTCGAAACGAGGCACATTTTCTTCGGAGTCTGTGGTTCTATCCCGTGCTCCCGCCGTGCTGCATACGACTCGCAATTAAAAGGCGTATCTGGTTATTCCCTCCCTCAGGTGGCACCTGTTTGGAATATCAGTAAATTTCTACCATCCCATCACCACGCCACTGGTTGAAGTCATACTGATTTGAAATCCAAGAGATATTTTTGATTATGTGTAGTATGCAGAAAACGGGGCGAAATGGCACGAGTTTCATACCACAAAGCAAATAAGCCCCGGTTTATATCCTGTTCGTGAGTTATTATATGGATTGAAATTACGAGCGGTATACGGTACATTGAGCGGAGAAAATAGACGCAGACATTGAATCAAGTTCTTTTAATCAAGTTTGCGAGTTGGTAGTAAACACCAATCCCATGTATTTAACCAGTAATCGAACAAAAATGTGATTGGGGTTTACTTCAAGCTCGCAAACTTGATTTAAAGAATTTTTACCATCTTCTGCGGAATCAATTAATGTTTAATTGTATTTCCTATATACCAAATCAAATTGCCCGGTTTCGAGCCCAGGCTTCTGAAAATACTGGGGAGTATTTGAAAAGCTCTTAATAAGGAAGAAACCGGTCTACTGGATGAATTGCCTTTGCAATCCCCTGCAATGTGTAATATATTTTTGCAAAATATAAATATGATTATATATATATATATATATATATATATATATATATATATATATATCTCGGTATAGACTAAATATGGTATAAGATAACAAATGCAATTTATCCAGTGGAAAGGCTTTGTCATTAATGGAAATTTTAATAGACCTGGCAAAATTGCCAAGTTAGGGGAACGAACGAGGGCAAATTTTCTTCCCAGACTTTCCTTCAACAATTGCGCCAACGTACCGTGGACTGCAGAAAATTCGCAGACATTAATCTGGTTTACTTTTGATTGGCCTCCTAGTTTCGTAACATGCTTGATGCAGTGGAGGATAGCAAGTCTTCGAGGCAAATTTGCGCCAGTTTAAGCCCCGGCTGTGGTTATACTTGAAAGTATTTGACGAGTTGTGTATTTGACCGCATTTTTCTTCTGCGGGACAATTGATAGCACTCTTAGGTCGGTAAAATCTTAAATGTTGTACATTTTCAGGTGCTCTGATTATTGGCCTTTATTGATGGGTTCTCAGTTGTCCCTTCTTTTTTTAAGCCTTCCATCAGCTGATTGTCTGAAAATGGCCTTGAATGCGAACCCATCGATTAAGGCAAATAACCAGAGCACCTGAAAATGTATAACATTCAAGATTTTACCGACCTAAGAGTGCTATCAATTGTCCCACACAAGAACAATGCAGTCAAATCCACAGCAAGAAGGACAGCACTACGCAGAAAGATTCAATATTTGACGAGTTACCAATAGGGACAAAGCTGAATTGGCCTTTGCTACCTTATTTGATGTTTTAATTTAAATTAACAGCATATGTTTATTCCAAATGCATTCGTTTTATATATATATATATATATATATATATATATATATATATATATATATATATATATGTGTGTGTGTGTGTGTATGTATGTAGTATGTGTTTTTGTGCGTGTCTGCGTTTATCAGTATAAATGAACATAACGTAGGATAGCAGATGTAATTCATCAAGTAGATTGGTTTCATCCTTAATAGGCAGTTTTCAAGTACTTGCCTTGCGCAAAATTAAATTGTGCCTCTAACTAATTTTACTTTTACTAGTAAATGGCACATTTAAGCATTCCTCATTGAAAAAGTATAAACAGAAATTACTGAACCACGAAACGCAGCAGTCAATTTACCCATTGCAATTAAGATTTTACTGGAATGACAGCAAAATAAACTTTTTTGATTTGTATATCAGAAAAATAGCTAAAGTACTTGTGTCATTTACATTTTTTTCGTTGAAATTTCTAATTGCAACACTATTAAATATATTTCTATTTAATACTTGTCTTTACCTAAAGTGAAAATAATACACCTTTTTGCCGACCACACTAATTTTGCTTTCATTTAATTGACTATTTCACGTAATAGACATAATTTGACTATTGTATTGTCGGCTATTTTCTTTATAATTATATTTTAATAAAAAATTTTATATGCTACTACAAGGATTGTGCTTTGCGGTAGTTTTACCTGTCTATAAAAATTCAAATTATAGTTCATTTTCTAAGAAAAAACAATCCGTGATATTATAAAATAAATTACATAGCGTGTCAAAAAACACGATATATTTCGTCATCGAACACATGTAAACAAATAATTGATCGCGCGGATAGTGATAACAATTCTTTAAATCAAGCTTTGTCGCTTGAGCAAGACGTCTATCCTACTGTATCAAATCAGTCACACTACGTGAAACATCTAAAGTCAGCCACACGTCATGAAACGTTCCTACCATTAACATGCATTCTCAGAACACGACCACAATTTGACAAATGAGATTAAACTCGCAGTGCAGACAAAAATAAATCAAAACTAGATATACGGCTCTCACTCTTTGTAGTCTTGCATTAAATTAACTTCAATGTAACTTTATGCTGCACAATTAATTTTCGGTCACGTATATTTATGGATTTTCAGCTTTTGCCATATTTATATGTTTTCAAATTCAACATTCAAAGATTGCGCCTATGGTGATAGCAATACTAGTGACTGACGACAGTTTGTATGCCTTCTTATACTGGTTTCATATGGTGGGATTGGTGTATATCTCAAGTTCTCATACATGATTCAAGGTATTGTTATTATCATCAGCGCAATCAATTGTTGTTTAATTATGTATCGTATATAGATGCGATGAACGCTGAAATAGTTCAATGTTCTCGACTGAATATAATTTGTGCAACCAACATTTCTTTTAACGTACAATATATGCGATACTAATAGAGGTGACCAGAAGGATAAAATAAAGACAGCATGAACGAAATGTATAATCTCGTGTACATTCGTCTCATGCTGACTGACGACTTATCATTAGGAGCTGGTATTACATATTTGGGTGAGTAATGGGTGAAATAAGACAGTACAATCTACTAGGCGAATGTGTAAAAAAGATTGTACCGTCCTATTTTCCCACATTCATCAACCAATTATGTAGTGGGTTAAGGGCGTAATACCGGCTCCTACTGATGATTCGGTAGTACGCACGAAACGAACGTACACGAGATTATACTTTTCATTCATGCAGACTTTGGTTTATCCTTCTGGTCACAACTGAACTAATTTGTTACTAGGTTCGCAAAACCTAATACATACTTGCATATATATTAGTTCTCCGCAACAAACAGTATTTAACTGTTATATATTTAATTGAATGATATCATGATTACCGCGAAATGTGATAACTGATATCGATGATGTATGCATCTACTGGATTATCAAGTGTTCAGAAATAGTTGTAATTTTCAATTTTGGTGAACTAAAGCATACATTTAAATCCATCATGTTGGTCCCATCTACCGACTCGGCAACCATAGTGTTAGTAACATGTACCTTATCGGTATTATACTATTGGTATCGGATACTGACACAACAGCCATAGTTTTGATATCCTTTACAGGCTCTGTATATATATGATATAGAGTGAGTTAGCGATGACGTCGCATTGTCAAGACTTCATTTGATGTGAGCTTCACTTCTGCAGGTTTGCGCATTCATCTAGGAGACTGTACTGTCCGATTTTCCCACAGCTGTCACCCAAATATATAGTGGGTAAAGGGCGTAATACCGGCTCCTACTGATGATTCGGCAGTAAGCACGAAACGAACGTGCAAGAGATTATACTTTTCATTCATGCCGTCTTTGGTTTATCCTTTTTGTCCTACTTGAACAAGTTTGTTACTAGCTGCGCCAAACTTAATACATAATTGTATATATTCATTTATTTGTATAAACATAGAATTGTATTTAATAGCAAAGGCAAGTCGTCCTGTAAAACGGTTAAAGAGCTGTCCAGAATTTTTCGCAGCCAGGACTTGAACATGAGAATGTGGGCTTTAGAGTTTGTGAATCTATCCACTGTGCAATGGGATTCCCGTCTATATTACCACTTGCGCTATCAAAGTTTGTTTGTTTATAAAAAAATCCACCAATTGCCAAAGTAGCGGATTGGCTGTTCTATAATAATCAATTGAGTTTAGCCAATTGGAAATCCACGTTTTAAAAGATGTCGCAAAGTTCAACTGAACGGTAGACTATCCTGTTACATAAGTTAGTTCAAAACTAAAACTTATGCATAATGTTCAGCTGGGTTGTTCAGTGGATAGCGCCACGAATTCTGAAGCAAACTTGCTCATCTTCGAGCGCTATCCATTGCAAATTCTGAAAAGTTCTTGAAGTGTGCTCAATAAAAACGAAGCGGGTCTACAGGATGAATTGCTTTTGCCACCTAATTTAAAGCTAACTTTATACTGATAAATGTTTATATATATATATATATAATATATAATTTGTATCACGACCCGCAATTAATGATTGATTAATTTTAATTTTTCCTATATAGAACAATAAAAATGTTTCAATAATCCTGAAATTAAACCTTCTGCAAAGCGGAAAAGTATACACGTTAATTTAGTTTATAAATGTTTGTTTAAATAAGATTATTTAAGTATATTAATAAATATTACAACAGTTTACTCCAAGTTAGTTCACAATTACCTTCATAAAATTAAAGTTTTCTTCATATTATAAAAGCCTAGGAAGCTAATGATATTATTCATAACGTTTTAGGATAATTCGCTTGTAATCACGAAGAATATTTTTATAAAGGCTTTATGTTCTTAATGAAATGAAAGAATAAAATTTGAAGGAAGATGCTGTTATATCGGCATTTAGTGAAATATTTTGGCTCGAGGTTTGGCCTTGAAATATTAATTAATAGAATGTAAACTTAGTTGAATGAAAAATATTCAAATACTTCTCAATCATAACGAAAGTTTGTTCCAAAGTAAATTGTTTTAAATGGTCTAACACACAAAAAGAAAATATACGGCGATCCGCAAATTTTTAATAATCCATTCAATGTTTAAATAATAAAATTGAGTGGTACTTGGTATATTCAATAAAACTTTTATTACAAGAAATATTTAAAAAATTCAGACGGACTGTTGGATTGCGTTAAATCTAAGCTTGACTACCTTATCTTGCCTTTTGTCTGGCAAATTTTGGTAGGCAGTTTGTGTATTGAACAAGATCGATAAAATTCATTTTGTACAATAAATAAACGGACGCACAAACAAACCTGTTTAGACACGCAAAAAACGCGCAAACTTACTATTTGCCAGTTTTAATTGAGTTCAGGTGCGCATTTAATTTTTAGTTAAACCAGGAGTAGATCTTATTGCAATTAACAGATTCTGCAATGCGCATATTATTGTCATATCTTCCTCTGCATGCAGAACGGTATCAGCTTACTGTTAAGTTTGATATTTTTAATCGATGCTTTTGACAGTTGCAATAGCGTTTTAAAACTTTCCAGATGAATTGTTCTTTGATTATTAAAATATATAATTCACCAAGCCCACCTATATCTATATATCTATTCGCCGCTGATTTTAAAAATATGTTATTAAAGACACTATAAATTCCTTTCAAAATCAGATCTGTTACAAATAGACTTATTTATAAAGAAGTATTTCAATACATCACATATTTAATTCAATTTTATTACAAATTATCAATAATGGTATATAAACTATTTATAGTTTTCATCAAATTATGTGGTAAACCGTTGTCACGCCAATTCACTGATGACGTGATCGTAATAAAATGCAGATATTTTGGGACTTGTGAAATGAAGTGTTTTATTTGCAGTGTACTGAAAATTATACAGAACCGCGGAAAATTTATAAATTGTACCAATCCGCTTCGTCACATGGTACTAAGTGAGCGATAAGGAAGTTTGACTAAGGATTTAATTATGGAACCTTATACATGACGGCGTGGACTTTAACATTACAGAGTCCTAACCACGTCTTTTAATCCAAGCTCGCAAACTTGATTTGAAAAATTGTTATCATCACCCGCGCAATCAATTATTGTTAAATTGTATTACCTATATTTATGTGGTGAAAGCTGCAAAAACGTTTATATTCGTGACTGCATAGAAATTTCGCAGCCGACAGTTAGATTCAAGTACAATGTATGCAAGAAAACTGGAGACGAGAGCTGCATATATAATTTTACTTTTCATATATATACATTGAGGTTTGATCCTCGCTTGTCAGTCTGCCATCATGCTCTAATAATTGAAGGACGAAACGCGTCAGCACGTGTGACTGACGGTATTTTTGCTATTTGTTACGACGAATTATTAAATCCAATATGATTGGTGATTACTTCAAGCTCGCAAACTTTATTTAAAGAATTGTTATCATCAGTTGCGCAATCATTGTTTTTTTAGTCATAACCACGTCATTGTATGTCTCTGTCATGCAAGCTTTAATCGATGGAGGTTGCTATTTACCGCCAGAACAAAAAAAATTGATTCCAATTTTAAAAATTGCCTCATATCAATAATGAATTTTTAACAAAATTTGCCCATTAAATGCAAATGTGTGCAATTTCTGCCTATTTAAATGCAATTGTTTTATAAAACAAACAACCGTTTAATTGTAAAAGGCAAAATGTTGCATATAAGATTCTTAAAAAGGGTTAGAACAAAAGCTACCCTGGGTGGCTAGTATGACGCTGTTACATTTGAATAGTTACGAATTTATTCTTTTCAAACTGGATTAAAATATTTATATAAGTTCGGTGTAAGCTGTTAGTGTAGGGAAAATCGAATCAACTTTAACAACGAAGGAACATAGAGCGCATCAAATAATTAGGAAACATTAATTAATTAAAGGCATCATTATATTGAATGCAAATGCATTTATCTTCCAGTTTATCCATATTTTGTTAAGAAGGAGAAATTAAAACCTTGTCATTCAAAAACAGACAAATTGAAACAAGTTTAACCAATTGAAATTCCAGCGTCAAAATTATACGACCTGACGAATTTACTAAACACAGCTGGAAGGCGAAACGCGCAACCTGTCAAGTCAATTTTGGTCACTAGTAAACGTTTTTAGAGAAAAACAGAAGCTGATTTAAACAATTCTTCTGACAATGCAAGGTGAAATGTTAAAAACATGCGTGTATTACTTTTTCGAATTCGTGATACAAGCCCTATATCATTCGATCAACCGCTAGTTCCCGACTGAATACTCCTTTAAACCTAAATAAAGGAAATAAAACTGTAGACAAATTGAATATAAATGAAAAAATCTGTTGAATGATAATTATAAGCCCTCGCATAGCTCCACTACCTGATTGAAATATTATATCCGCAACTGGTTATTACAATTTTACATATAAAAATAAATTTTGTGTGCCAAGGACAAGTTTATTAACATCCACTAATATGTAGAAATATATGATCCGCTTAATGATTGTAATAGCGTTGAAAATCGTGTGCGCAATAACACTAAGTCTAGCACTTATTCTTTGCTTGACATATCGTTGCTCAGGCAACAAGAATTTAGCCAAAATAGGATAAATTACGAACGTAAATTTTGCCTGAACAGAGCATCTTTTATCACTGTAAAGTCCCTATTGCAAAAAAATCTGTTACGCAGTTTATTCAATAGGAATTTTAATGCCAAGCATTAGCAGTGCTAAAAGAAACACTATCAGCTAAAAGAAGCTCATAACCGTTTGTCTGGTTTTACATTAATTGAAATAAAGATAAGAAATGCTTTAAAAAGCACACAAAATAATATATTTGGTAATATTCCTCTTTCAGTCCACGTATTATTTATGTTAAATAGTGGAGGAATATGTAAAATTAATGATCACTATAAACAATCAAAAAAGACAAATAATTTTTTTACCAAGAAATGTATTTCACTTCTAAAGTACAGATTAAAATCTATAATCGATCGATCGTTTATCTTAAACTCACACATATGCTGTAACTGCTCAAAGCGTAAGTAGGTTCACGCTATCAGTTAACAATGCATCAACCGCTGAAAAATTTTCGATTATGTGCAAATGGATAAGATGATAAGGCTTAAGTAGTAGCTGTATGTCCGCGAAATAACAAGCAAATGCGCTTTGCAGAAGTCGTTATTTGCAAAATCCTCTTTCCTCAGTTAACTAAAAACAAGTTTAACATTGCTTCATAAGTATCTATGCATATGTATTTCTTTGTTTGCATTTGTGCTGAAGTAAATAGGCAATAAAATTTAAGGATTTGTTCCCATCACCCGGGCAATCAGTGTTCGTGTAATTATAATACCTATATATATATATATATATATATATATATATATATATATATATATATATATATATATATATATGGCGAAATTTATAAACAGTTAATGTTAGTGACTGCATAGAAATTGCGTAACCGATATCTCCATTCAAATAAAATGTAAGCGAGACTACTAGATGTGACAGCCACATATCTAATTTTGACTTCCATGTATATACATTGCGGTTTGATTCTCGCTAGTCAGTTTGTTACTGGCCTCCGATGAAAATCATGGAAGGTCAAAGCGCGTCAATACGTGTGGCTGACGATTGTTTTGTTTTGTTGTCGATAATTAATGAATGACTCGGAAATTTTAACATAAAAAATGTACATTTGAGTCCCTGTGTTTTCCATTTACACATTACACCAGAAAGAAAAACAGGTAATTGATGTTTGATAAAATATCAAACTTCGCGACAATATTTTATTTTGGACGGCGTACCAGCTTGAAAAGTAAAATTACATTTACCATTTAACAAAAATTTTACTCGACATCGAACAATTGCCAATTCAATTTAAGAATAAAAGCGTTCAGTTCTGTGCACATAACTTTAAGAAAATACATCAGCCGCGATTTTATTGTTTGGGCTTCACGATTAGACTAATTTTATTGCAGACTGTATATAAATTGCCGTTTGTGAATAAAATTTTCCAGAAATGATTTCTAAATTATTTTTTTCCATCTGACCTAACAGTATTCATCTACACTGCCGTCAGTAACCTCTAAAAAATAAAAGATCTTCGTTTAAAAAAAATTATTCAAACGTTATTTTTTTGAAAGTTTTAAAAGATTAAATTTTGGCAAAATGTAGAAATGTTTTTATTGGCCAATCATTCCATATTATTATAAATATGTTGTAATCCTACGTCGTATGTTGTAATAATTAATAAATTCATATTTTTATTAAAAGCATACTTAAGTTTGCTGTTAATTTTAATCAAGACATCAAAAAAAAATTACGATAAATTGTGAATTTTTTGGCAAGAGAATTCATATTTTCATTTGTCTAAATTGGATAACAGGCTAAATTACACGAGATTCCTATCAGAACCAAGCATTAAATAAAAACACTTTGTTAAGAAGTTTTTTAACTTAATTCCGCATAAGTTTCTTAGAAACATCGACTCATCACGACTAAATATCAACAAAACTCATTTGCGTTAATCAAGTTTTCGATCTTGCTTTTATGTGCATATATTTGTCATTATAAACTAAGTAATACTTATTTTATAATGACAAATGTATGCATATAATTCAACGAACATTGGTTGCGCGGGTGGTGATAACAATTATGATAATCAAGGTTGTGATCTTGATATAAGCAACTGACTCATTAATTACTTACATATGTCAGTATAAACTAAGAATTGTATAGTGTAGAAAAGGCAATTCATCCAGTAGACCGGTTTCGTCCTTATTGGGAGCTCATCATGTACTGGCCAGAATTTGCCGCGGACAGGACTCGAACCTGGGCACGTCTGCTTCGGAATCTGGTGCTCTAACCACTGAACTATCCTGCCGCACACTACACTACACACAATTTTCAGTTATATACTAACTAATGTAACTTGGTTAGTCAATCTTTCCTTTAGGTGGAGCTCATATGGCATCCATTTAGACCCAAAGTTCCAACTAACCATCCGCGCAACCAATGTTCGTTTAATTATATAAATGTTCATTTCAATACCACTTCCCCATGTAGTGTGGTGTCCGTTCAGTAATGACAGATTGGGGATGGTTAGTTGGAATTTGGGCCTAAATGGATGCCATATGAGCTCCACCTAAAGGAAAAATTGACTAACCAAGTTACATTAATTAGTATATAACTGAAAATTGTGTGTAGTGTAGTGTGCGGCAGGATAGCTCAGTGGTTAGAGCACCAGATTCCGAAGCAGACGTGCCCAGGTTCGTATCCTGTCCGCGGCAAATTCTGGCTAGTACTTGATGAGTTCCCAATAAGGACGAAACCGGTCTACTGGATGAATTGCCTTTTCTACACTATACAATTCTTAGTTTATACTGACATATGTAAGTAATTAATGGGTCAGGTGTTTATATCAAGACCGCAACCTTGATTATAATAATTGTTATCACCACCCGCGCAACCAATGTTCGTTTAATTATATAAATGTTCATTTCAATACCACTTCCCCATGTAGTGTGGTGTCTGTTCAGTAATGACAGATTGTGGATGGTTAGTTGGAACTTTGGGTCTAAATGGATGCCATATGAGCTCCACCTAAAGGAAAAATAGACTAACCAAGTTACATTAGTTAGTATATAACTGAAAATTGTGTGAATTGTAGTGTGCGGCAGGATAGCTCAGTGGTTAGAGCACCAGATTCCGAAGCAGACGTGCCCAGGTTCGTATCCTGTCCGCGGCAAATTCTGGCCAGTACTTGATGAGTTCCCAATAAGGACGAAACCGGTCTACTGGATGAATTGCCTTTTCTACACTATACAATTCTTAGTTTATACTGACATATGTAAGTAATTAATGGGTCAGGTGTTTATATCAAGACCGCAACCTTGATTATAATAATTGTTATCACCACCCGCGCAACCAATGTTCGTTTAATTATATAAATGTTCATTTCAATACCACTTCCCCATGTAATGTGGTGTCTGTTCAGTAATGACAGATTGGGCATGGTTAGTTGGAACTTTGGGTCTAAATGGATGCCATATGAGCTCCACCTAAAGGAAAAATAGACTAACCAAGTTACATTAGTTAGTATATAACTGAAAATTGTGTGCAGTGTAGTGTGCGGCAGGATAGCTCAGTGGTTAGAGCACCAGATTCCGAAGCAGACGTGCCCAGGTTCGAGTCCTGTCCGCGGCAAATTCTGGCCAGTACATGATGAGTTCCCAATAAGGACGAAACCGGTCTACTGGATGAATTGCCTTTTCTACACTATACAATTCTTAGTTTATACTGACATATGTAAGTAATTAATGGGTCAGGTGCTTATATCAAGATCGCAAACTTGATTAAATAATTTTCATCACTGCCCTTAGAACCAATGTTTATTTAATTTTATAAATGTTTATTTCAATTCCAATTCCCCAAGTAGCGTGGTGTGTGTTCTATGACAGATTGTGGATGGTAGGTTGGAACGTCATATCTAAAGGGATGCCATATAGTCTCCACCTTAAGGAAAAGCTAGACAAAAAACATTTGTTAGTATATAACTGAAAATTTGTCTTGTGTGCGTTAGGGTAGCTCAGTGGTTAGAGCACCAGATTCAGGCCCTGTTCGCGGAAACCTCTGGACAGTACGTGATGAATTGCCAATAAGGACGAAACCGGTCTACTGGATGAATTGTTTTTTCCAAATTAAACAATACTTAGTTTATACTGACAAATGCATGCACGTAATCGGTCAGGTGTCTATATCAAGCTCGCCACCTTGATTAATGTAATTGTTATCACCACCCGCGCAACCAATGCATACCTTAGGTCATGTTTGAAAATGCCAAGCAAATATATATTGCGCAGCTCTAGACGAGAGTTTGTGTTATTTTAATATTGAAATGTTGTTCTCTTGGTAGTGCCTATTATTTCAATTAACAATTCAGCGAAATTTAACACCTACGAACTACATAACGAAAAGAAAAACATTGTTGCATACCAGTACTGGAGATTAGAATTTAACGCCATACCACACAGCCAGATGCAATGAAAACCAACTGGGTTGCTTGTTTCATTTAACAAATACTGATAATTTAGTCTAATTTGTCTGCATCTATCATATTTTTCAGAAAATCTTTACCGAAATTTATTTGATCCTATAGAAACGATGTGCTTAAAGCGGGAAATTTTTGTTATCCAATCTTGACCATTGGGCCGCACCTGCATACCAAATTTGCTAGATTTATAATTGAAATAAAATATTTTTTTCTCTCAGAAATCTTCCTTGATTATGCGAGTTTCTCTGGGGACATTTCAACCAAAACATTTGTCGTGTTTTAATTACTTAAGACGTTTTATTTGTATTCCTGAAACGATGATTCTCTGAGTTTTAAATAAAAAATAGAACAAAGACAACATTTCTAAAATGATGTTGGATATAATCTAAATCAAATTTGCGAGCTTGAAGTAATTACCAATCCTATTGTATATAATTAGTCGTCAAACAACATAGCAAAACTACCGTAAGTCAAACGCACCGATGCGTTTTAACCTTTGATGATCATCATCGAAGTACGATGACAAACTCACTGGCGAGAATCAAACCGCAAAGCATATATATATGCAGTTGTACCTCGAGATACGAGTTTAATTCATTTCAGTACCGAGCACGTACCTCAAACAAATTTCTCCAATTTAAAATAACTGAATTCGATTTAGTCCGTCCAGGACCTATGAAAAATCTCCAAGCAATTGCAAATATTGAATAAAGGTATGTTTTTAAATATATATATATATATATATATATATATGTATAGTATATATATATATATATAGTATATATATATATATATATAGTATATGGAAAGCTAAATTAGATATGTAACTTTAACCTCTGGGATTCTCGCATATATTTATCTCGATAGGAAATGCTGGCTGCACAATTTCTATACAGTCCCGAAAATTATCCTTTTGCAGCTTTCACCACATATATCTAGGTAATATAATTAAACAATTATTGATTGCACGGGTGGTGGTAATTATTATTTAAATGAAGTTTGCGAGCTTGAATTAAACTTTGCATTTAATCAGTTGTCGAACAGCTTAGCAAAAATACCCGCGTGATTATTGATTGTTTTTTTATGTTGGATATATTATATTTTATGTATTGGTTTTATAAATGAGAAATCTGTAAAAACTAAAAAGGTTTAAAAAGACATTAATTTTTCGTTTTAGGTAGAATAAAGATGCGAAAATATAAATTAGTTAAGTAAAATTAACTAAGACAGTTCAAGCATAGAATTATCCACGATTATTTGAAAAGATTCAAAACACCACTCCAAAATAGAACGATATTTCAGTGTTTCAGGAAAATTATTGCGCTCTTTCTATGAATAAAAATTTTTCGTACAAAATTGTTTAATTCACTTTAACTCGTTATTCTTTATCAAATTTGGTGTCCTCGAATTTCAATTCCGCTTCGTAAGCATGTCTCTTCTTAGGTGCCATTTTAGGCGTCTTAATATACTGAGGTGCCTGCGTATTTGCAAATGGTAGGTAATAAAACAGAATGAAGCATCCTTTAAGTAGGTAATACATGTACCTACAATTAAGAAATGAAATTGTAAGTAGTGATTGGCAGATAAGGTAGACGAAATGCTATGCCAGGAGTCTACAATATAATTGAAGTTTCATAGTACAAAATACATTACAGTTAAACGGAAAATCAAGAAGTGTTCAGCAATTTACAAAATTTTATTACATAATTCTCTCGCCAATTTATTTCTGTAGAAAGCAAAACGGATTGTAAGGCGCATTGCAATTTTAAAGTGTGGCTTATATTCCGAAAATAACGGTGGGTATATTAGTATCAATTCCAACATTCCATTTGCTGGCAAAGCGTTTATGTATTCTCTCAATGACTTCCCGGTTTAATTCGTTTTCCTCGGTGGTATTAAACGATCGGTGGCTTATTAATTAGTTAGTAGATACTTTTTGATTTTTTTCACAATGCTGGAGGGACGATGTGGACAGCAATTTTGATTTTCGACAAATTTTAAAGAATGTAGCAACTTTCTGAGATTTAGCTTCAATACGTATTAATGAGATAAAAACTTTTAAGTCCATTGCGAATAAAAAGCTGTACCTACTTCTTAGAAATCTTTATCAATTTTACTTTATTTATATTAATATATGGTAACGAAATAAAATCATTACCTTTCAGTCATTATGTAGGCATATATTAGTATACAACTGACAACAAAAATCTAATGATATCAAATTTGTACGTTCCAGGGCTAACATGAATATTTGTAGAATCATCGCATTTTTAAAGACTTACTCAACATAAATGGAAACAGCTCATTAATGAAAATAAATAGGCAAGGACTTGCACGGACAATGTAGAGAAGTACCAAAAGCAAGAAGGAAAAATACGTAAAAAGAAAAAACATGAATTACACAACGAGAACAATTTAAAATTCATGCAGTTATATGTGTAAACTCCGCGTTTAACCTTGCCATTTAAGCCGACTACAAACTGTATTGATTGTGCTGGATGGATGCGGGAAGGTTAAGAGTTAAAATCATTCCCAGAATGAATAACTCTACATCGATATTGAACAGTGAAGGGACGCATAGACAGCTAGACCAATGGAAATTTTGGACATTGAATGTAAAAGTCTGTAAATTTCTTTAATAAAAAATCGTGTATTAGTGATAATCGGTTATATTCCATACTTTTCACGTTGAACCGTTAGTCAAGATGCAATTTATGCTGCGAAATTAATGCACGACTTATTGAAAGTAGGGGATAAATTCCGTTTTCATCACATTTGCATATCATTGAACTTTCCTTGTGAGTGTGCCTGTCAAACAATTAGATCTAGGTAGGCAACAAACAAATGGCGTGTGAGTTCAAATTTTTATGCATTTTAAATTAGACAACAGTTGATTTGGGGGTAACTTACTATCGTGAAACAAATGCCAATGAATGCACAGTATGCACGCAAAATTTAAAAAAATGCAAGTATTTAAGTATGGCCGTTTGATCAATAAGAAAATAGTTAAGCAGATGGAGGTCAAACTTTATGTTAAAGACGCTAAACGACCCTTTTTCGGGCGGTGTTAAGAAGTTGGCAACTATCACAGGAGACCTAGAAAACGAGGCAGCTGATAGCCTAAAAACCTATATAAGTAAAAAGTCAAATTTTATGCCAACAATTGTACAGATATTTCTATGGTCAAATTTGTGATATAAGATGTATGAAATTTTAAGATTAAGAGAATATTTATTTGATGCAAAATTAATAAAAACGCTAAAATTCGCAAGTTGAGTTCAGAATTGACTCCAGAGCATGAGCTCAAAGTTTTGCTGTGTCGAAAAGGAAAAGTCGCGAACGAAATATCCTATATCTAATACAGTCTAGACAACACTGTTATAGTGCATGGACGAAGCAATATTTTGAATGTGCGAACTCATTTGAGTTAACGCAAAAATGATATTTGAAGCATTAATTAAAACAATATTTAGAAATTAGTATATAAAATACAATGAATAGGAAATTGTTCCAGATAAATATACACCAAATTTCCCAGAATTCAGTCACGTTCTACACAAATATTTGATTAAATCGAATACATTTCTCTCAATATGATTTTACCTAGTAATTTTATATGTCATTTTTAAAAAGTAATGCGTACCTAGTAGCAAATTAGTTTAAAAAGGAAAAAACGATATGCCAAATTCAACAAAAAAGAAAGAGATAATCTCATGTTTGCATGAAACTCGTCCTCGCGGTCGATTGGTTAAATAAAATGGGATTGGTGTTTGCTTGAAGCTCGCAAACTTGATTTAAAGAATAGATGTAGTCAACGGATGTGGGACAGATGGACGGTAAAATCTCGTCTACGAATGTGCATTCAAGCGTTAATGGAATTCCATTCGTATAACGTCTTCGTCAATTTGACTTCAAGGGCAACAAACTGTAAATACTATATACATGGCCAGTAAATGGTGACAAAACAATGGTTTTATCAGAAAGACACATTGAGTGATTTCGTTATTATTGCGTAATGCGATGACGGATGTCGAGCAGGGCCAGATTGCATGGATCTGCTGGAGTCACTGGCGTTCAAATGTGGTAATTCATAATTCTGAAGCAATTAAACCTGTCTCAAATTCCATTGTTCTGTTAACTGGTATACGCATGATTTTGCGAAAACCATTGTGTGGATACCATTTTTGACAGCCATTGTGTCGTTAGCGTCAACGGGTTCGGTGAAAATTACCAAAAACTATTTATGATGTTAATTCCATTACTGCTTGGATCCTTATTAGTCTAGTGGGTTGTTCTGTCCAATTGACCTACATTTTATGCCAAAAATATTTAATGAGTATAGGTCGTAATACCGGCACTAAATGGTGAGTCGCCAGTATGCATAAGATTATACCACTCTAATTGTTTAAACAATAATTGATTACGCGGGTGGTGGTAACAATTCTTTAAATCAAGTTTGCGTGCTTGAAGTAAACACCAATCCCAATGGGATTGGTGTTTACTTCAAGCACGCAAACTTGATTTAAAGAATTCTAATTGTTTGTCTTTCTGTTTCTATTTTAAATATTTTATTACGAGGTACGAAATTCCCTGATACAGAATTGCATATATATTATTTCTCCACAACAAATTATACATAGTCACTTTATATAAATTTAAGATTTTCGTCCACCAAAATAATAAATTACGATAATAAATATTCTTGAGTAATCAACTTAATGCGGGAAATCCCGGATAATTTTACCTTAGAGTGAGTTCGGATAAAATCGGGTGTAGGTGTCCTATAAAACCATTATATTCATTGCGTAAATATTCGAAAAAGAATATTTTTTAGACAAAGACCAAAATACTTTTATTTCGCCCGTGACATTAGAAATGGTTTACAACCGTTCGACATTATGAGCAGGTACGCCATTTCATCTCAAATCTTAACGCTTAACATTCCTTTATTACCATTATGGTATCGCTGTTTCTATTTCCGTTATAGCATAATCCGTGTTCATGGATTGATTTTAAAATTTATTAATAATATCACTGATAATTTATCTCATGTAACAGTTTTAATTTGCTTAGAAATTTCTCATATTCATTGTCTGATTGTTTTTTGTTTTCTTTTTGGCTCTGATGTAAGTCTTCCCGGTCTTTTTTGATATAATTTTTCTTTCGTCATTGTATTTCTGTCTCTAATTTTATTTCCATCCATGTTCTGTGCCATCTTTTACGTCATTACTTGCGATCAAATGCTTTTGTTGAATATGTAATTCTAATTTTGCACTTTCCCTTTAATTCTTGTGTTCTAATAACTCTTCCTCGATACATATTTTCAATTACAACCAATTGTCTTATTGCAATTTCTTTCTCTTTTGATTCCTAGGACTTTCACACCTTCTTATCCATAAAATTTTTATTAATGCGTCAATATGAATTATTTCAACTTTTGAGCGCTTAAATAGGTCTTAATAATGGCGGGCTTTGTATTTGACTAATAACAGCTCATTAAATTTTGCAATGTTGATATGCAATGACCCGGTTTTTTCATAACAATACTCAAAGATAATGACAAAGTTCACTTAGTTTTCAACTATATTTCTAATTGTGAATATGAACTTTCATCCTCATTATTGAAAAGCATGTTCTGATTACACAAGCACATACCCATGTAACATATATTGCAGCTTAGGATGCGTGTGCGTGTAAATTTTACGCTCCTACAAAATTTCCTCTATTTTACGTACAGCATATATATATATATATATATATATATATATATATATTTTAAAAGCCATACTTTACAGACATATGCAGTTAATTTTTGCGTCGAGAATTTAATCGTATTTAGTCAAATTTATCCATGCAGAAACTTTTGTTCTTTGAAAGCAAACTCAAGAACTTTAGCAATTGAGCTAAACAGCCTCTTGTTAACGTGTAGTATCTACGGGATACATGCAATGTTACATCAATTTTCAAGAAAAAAATAGCAGAACACCGTCGACTCTTTCAATTCGACAACATTAATGTGAACTGTTGCGGACGTTCGCCTTGCAATAAATTAATTGTTCAATAATTGTTAAATATTACAAATTTGCAGGGCCTTCGTTGAATACATTTGTTGTGCAGCACAAATTTTAAACCAAATAAAAACCGGTAAGCAGTAAACGTGAGTAACAATAAGGTTGCAATATCTGTGCATTATAAAATTGGAATATACTTTTGGTAATCCAAGTACAAACTTGCGTCTAATTAAGTATGTATTAGGTGTTGCGAGCCTAGTATTAAATTATTTCAGTTGTGACCATAAGGATAAACCAAAGACTGCATGAACAGAAAGTATAATCTCATGCACATTCATTTCGTAATTACTTGCTATATATTTGGGTGAGGAATGTGGGATAAAAAGACGGTACATGTCCTAGACGAATGTGTAAACATGCAGTAGTGAAACTAACATCAAATTACCTCTCGACAATGCGACTTCCAGTCTAGCTCACTCTATGTAATATATATACCGAGTCCTTAAATGATACTAACACTATGGCTATTGTGTCACTAACCGATACCAACATTATAGAACTGCAATGGTATGTGGTACTAACATGATGGATATCAATTTATGCTAGAGTTCACCGAAATTAAGAATTACTACTATTTCTGAACACCTGTTACTCCATGTAATCCATACATTCTGTCCTTGATCGATATCAGCTATCACATTTCGCGGTAAGCATTACAACATTCAATTCAATATTTAACTGTTGAATACTGCAAGTATGTATTAGGTGTTGCGAACCTAGTAACAAATTAGTTCAGTTGTGACCAGAATGATAAACCAAAGATAGCACGAAAAGAAAGTATAATCTTCCAGCAAGCAACACTTGAGGAAAACAAATATTTACAAGGGACGCGAGTTGTTTATTTTATAATTTAAATAAAATAACATGTACTATATGACATAATGGAAGCAGATCTAGGCAATAAGTTGGAGCCTGAGTGGAGAAACGACGAATTCATACAAATAACTTCCTTTCAACGACCCAAAATATGGCAGAATGATGAAGCTTCTCCTTCGGTTTTAATGCAAACATGGTTAAAATTTACATGCTACGCGTTGTGTAATTAGACGCAATATATAACAGTTAAATACTGTTTGTTGCGGAGAACTAATATATATGCAAGTATGTATTAGTTGTTGCGAACCTAGTAACAAATAAGATCAGTTGTGACAAGAAGGAAAAACCAAAGATAGCACGAAAAGAAAGTATAATCTCATGCATATTCGCAGTAAGCACGAAACAAATGTGCATGAGATTATACTTGCTGTTCATGCTGTCTTTGGTTTATACTTCTGGTCACAACTGAACTAATTTGTTACTAGCTTCGCAACACCTAATACATACTTGCATATATATTAGTTCTCCGCAACCAACAGTATTTAATTGTTATATATTGCGTCTAATTACAAAACGCGTAACATGTAAATTCAGCAGTGCTCTATTTTAACCATGTTTGCATAAAAACCAAAGGAGAAGATTAATCATTCTGCCATATTTTGAGTCGTTGAAGGGCAGTTGTTTGAATGAAATCGTTGTTTCTCCACTCAGGCTCCGGCTTATTGCCTAGATCTGCTTCCATTATGTCATATAGTACATGTTATTTTAATTTAATTATAAAAAAACTCGCGTCCCTTGTAAATATTTGTTTTCCCAAAGTGTTGCTTGCTGGAACAATTCTATTTATCTTGTTAACATAGCTAACGTTAAATAGGAGGTTTAGTTAATTATAATTAATATTATTGGCAAAATAAATAATTTTATTTGGTTTTAATTTCCAATATTCTAAAGCCTCAATTGTACGTTAATTGTGCAAAAAGCTATCAGAATAACAATTTAACCAAAATTCCTGCACAATCTCATTTTATTCGACTGTTTTACGCAGTTGCGTTGCCATGCCCTGCGTTGCGAGTGTCAGGCTGGAAAACGAATTAATGCTTGAAATAACTACATAAATAAGCAAATTTCATTTTTCATGCAATTAAATTTCTGACAATTATTATTCCAACCTCCTTTTTCAAATTTATTAATTCCAAGCCTCTTTTGATGCACTATACATGTACCGATTTAACCTCTCTCAATTTGGTCTGAAATGGGCCTCTATAATTGAATGCAGATGATGTATATACGGTTTTCATTTTCTTTATTTTTGTCATAAATGACATTAATATGCCACGGGCCCATGGTTTGGCAAATAAAAAAAATTTGGTGTGGTTTGTGTGCCTAGTCTGTTTGATATTACAGTGTATCCGATTTGGGCTTTCTTGTAAAGCAAATTAAGTTAACTGCTAACACTAATAACTTTACTACTACTATTAATGCTACTACTTATAATAATTAATTTTACTATTAATATACTCATACTATTATGCAAATCAAAATGCGACGCAATAAAACTGGGCAGCTTTTAATTAATAGCTCGTAATTCTCGGCTTTCATCATAAATTGATTGTCGCATAAAAAGGAGATTGCCGAAACTATTTTATCGAGTGAGATCTAACCTGTTGCCGTGACTAATCTATTGAAAAAATTTCAAATCTATTTACTATTGTTCGTTGTACGGTCATCTGCAGCATAAACCACGTGACACCATTTCTACGAATTATTATAAGAACTTCAATTCCGAAGAATATGTCCAGCATTTGTTATACGCAAATGAACTATCATTGAATGAATTATCATTTCCGCTGGCTTGCATATGTATATTTGGCAAATGAAATTAAATACACCAGAATAAAGGAGTTTTTTGCGTATCCAGAGAAACCAGATATGTGTGACCTGCCAATATATAAAGTTTCAAATTTGTAACAGAAAATATTATTATTCTCCCATCAGGTCATGTTGCATTATGTTTTCTGAGCCAATAGACGGTCACGCATCAACATTTGTCCTTATGTATACAATATCACCTGTCAACTTGTTGAAAAAATATCAGGATTCTTTAAAGAGATTGATAAACCATCAAATCTTCCCGTAAAATAGTAACTTAAATCTTGTTTACACGAAAGGTGGACACCACCTGTATAACAGACATACAAAATTGAATGAAAATGCGTATAAGTCAAAATGAAATTGCAAGCAGGCTGCGCAAAAGTTGAAGTGGGTGTAATAAATATTTGAATTGTTTTATTTTAATTCATAATAATTTGAATCTATTAAAAAAATGCGATTCTATTTGCTGTTTATTTAAAATATATCTATAATTAAATATGTATTAGGTTTTGCGAACCTAGTAACAAATTAGTTCAGTTGTGACCAGAAGGATAAACCAAAGGCAGCATGAACGGAAAGTATAATCTCATGCACATTCGTTTCGTGCTTACTGGCGACTCATCAGTAGGAGCCGGTATTACGCCCTTTAACCACTATATATTTGGTAGAAGAATGTGGAATAATAGGACGGTACAATCTCCTAGACGAATGTGTAAACCTGTAATAGTGAAGCTAACATAATCTAAAGTCAACGACAATACGACTTCAATGCTAACTCACACTATATAATATATATACCGAGTCTGTAAAGGATACTAACACTATGGCTATTGTGTTAGTAACTGATACCTTTTTTGAAATCGATGAGTACCGGATACTAACACTATGGTTTCCGAGTCGGTACATGATACCAACCTGATGGATATAAATTTATGCTAAAGTTCACCCAAAATGAGAGTCGCCAGGAAGCACGAAACGAATGTGCATGAGATTATACTTTCCGTTCATGCTGCTTTGGTTTATCCTTCTGGTCACAACTGAACTAATTTGTTACTAGGTTCGCAAAACCTAATACATACTTGCATATATATTAGTTCTTCGCAACAAACAGTATTTAACTGTAAAATATTGAATTGAATGATGTCATGCTTACCGCGAAATGTGAGAACTGATATTAATGAAGGCCAGAGTGTATGGTTTAACTGGAGTAACAGGTGTTCGGAAATTGTTGTATTTCTCAATTTTGGTGAACTTTAGCATAAATTAATATCCATCAGTTTGGTATCATGTACCGACTCGGAAACCATAGTGTTAGTATCCGGTACTCATCGATTTCAAAAAAAAGGTATCAGTTACTAACACAATAGCCAGAGTGTTAGTATCCTTTACAGACTCGGTATATATATTATATAGTGTGAGTTAGCATTGAAGCCGCATTGTCGTTGACTTTAGATTATGTTAGCTTCACTATTACAGGTTTTCACATTCGTCTAGGAGATTGTACCGTCCTATTATTCCACATTCTTCTACCAAATATATAGTGGTTAAAGGGCGTAATAATGGCTCCTACTGATGAGTCGCCAGTAAGCACGAAACGAATGTGCATGAGATTATACTTTCCGTTCATGCTGCCTTTTGTTTATCCTTCTGGTCACAACTGAAATAATTTGTTACTAGGTTCGTAAAACCTAATACATACTTGCATATATATTAGCTCTTCGCAACAAACAGTACTTAACTGTTATATATCTATAATTATTCAAGAGTTAATCGATAATTAACAAATGACACAAAAAACCTAACTTAAAAAAGACAGCACTGGTAGCAGCAGGAATTTCAATGGGATCGTGAAAAGATATCGAAAGATCTCTTGATCAATATAGGGAGAGTTAAATTTCTTCGTGTCTTCTTAGGATGTATAAAAATATATTCAATTAATACATCAGGATTAATTTTATAACACACAATAAAAAGAAAGTGAGATATCGATAGACGGACAGAACGAGAACGAGATAGGGTGAGCGAGAAACAGACAGAACAAGAGAGAAAGAGAGAGTGAACGAGGGAGAGAGAGAACGTGAGAACAAAACCAAAAAGAACAAGAGAGGGAGAACAAGAAAGAGAGACAGCAAGAGAGAAAAAGAAAATAAGATAGATAGACAGAACGAGATAGACAGAACGAGAGAGAGACAGAACGGGAGAAAAATGAGATAGAGAGAGAAAAAGACAGACAGAAAAATTCAGATAAATACAACAGCATAGAGAGATAGAACGAAAGAGAACGAGATAGATCGAGAGAATGAGAGAGAGAACAAAAGAGCGAGAACGAGATGGAGAGAATAAGAGAGATAGAGAGAGAGAATGTGAGAATGAGGACAGAGAAAAAGAAAACGAATGTGAGAACTAAATAGAGAGACAGAGCAAGAGAGAGAGACAGAGCTAGATAGAAAGAGAGAACTAGAAAGAGGAGACTTAAATAGAAAGTCAGAATGAGAACGAGAACGAGATAGAGGCAGCAAGACACAGGGAAACAATACGAGAAAGAGAACAATTTAAACAGATAGCGAACAAGAGGGAGAATAAAAATGTGAGAACGAAATAGCGATAAGGAACGAAAGAACGAGAAAACCAGAGTAAGAGAAAGAGAGAGAGAAAAAACGAGACAGATAGAAGGGAAGAGATAGAAAAGGTGAGTGAGAATGGGAGAGTGAGTTAGCGAGAATGAATGATAGAGAGAGAGAGAGCGAGAAATAAATAGACAAAGAGAATGAGAAAAAGAGGAAGGTAGAGTTAGAGAGAGATAGGGAGAGAGCAATAACCACACAGAGAGACAGAACGTGAGAGAGAGAACTAAATAGAGTTACAGAATTGGAACAACAGAAAAAGAGAGAGATAGAGAAACAAAACGAATGAGAGATAAAGAAATAGAACAGGAGAGAGAGGAAGTAAAGACAGAGAATAAGAAAGAGAGGACGAGGAGAGAGTAGGGAACTAAAAGATTGAGAGAGTGCAAGATAGAGATACAGAACGAGAGAGAACGAAAAATGAGAAAGAGAACGACAGAATTTGACAGAAAGTAATAGAGAGACAACGGAAGAGACAGCTACAGGTACAGAACAAGAGATTTAAAAGAAGAAGCGGGAAGACAGAAGACAAGAGATAGAAATAAAGAGAAATTGAGAGAGAGAGATAAGAGAGAAAGTGATCAGAAAGAAGGAACAACAGGAAAGAGAAACTCAACTGGAAAGACAGAACGTGATAGAGCAGCAGATCGAAAGACTGAGAGTAGGGGAGAGAGAAGAGAGGAGAGAGCGATGAGGAAAGAGAGTAGATAAAAGAGCTAGACTGAGTGAGTGAGAGATTGTAAAGAAGAGGGAAATAGATAAAGAAAGAGAACAAGAGAGAGCGAGAGCTAGGTAGAGAAGGAGAACCACAAAGGGAGACAGAATGAAAGAGAGACCGAGAATAAGAGAGAACGAGATAGGGAGAGAGAACGAGAGAAGGAGACCGAGAGAGGCGAAACGAGAGACAGAATTAGTTAAGAGAAAGAGAACGCGAGAATCAGAAAGAGAAAGAAAGATTTAACGGAAGAGAAAAAACGCGATAGATCGACAGTACGAGAGAGAAAGATAGAGAAACAAAACGGGGAGTGATCGAAGGGAAGGGAGATGAGGAGAGAAAGAAGGTAAGAGACCGAGAGTGAGAGAGAGAGTGAAACTAAGATTGAAAGAGAAATAGAAAGAGAAAGAAATAGAGAGATAAAGAGAGCGGGAATGAGTTAGTGAAAGACAAGGGGAGAGTAAGAAAGACATAGCGATATGGAACGCAAGAGCGAGAAAAGCACAGTGTGTTTGAAAGAGAGAGATAGAGAAACAGAACGGGCGAGATAGAAAGGAAGAGAGAGAAAAGGAGTAAGAGAGGTGAAGAGAGAGAAGGTGAGGGTGAGTTAGAGAGTGAGAGAAAGAGAGTGGAGAACTAAGAGAGAGAACGAGATTGAGACAAAAAGAGAGCGAGAGGTAGGAGAAAGAGATCGAGGGAATTTTAAAGATTGCAATAGAGAGACAGAACGGGAGAGGCAGGACAAACTAAAGTGACAGAACTAGAGATTTAAAAGGAGAAGCGGTGAGAGAGAAGAGGAGATATAGAGACAGAGAAAGATTGGGAGAGAGAGAAAGAGAGAGAGAGAGATAATTGAGAAAGTGATCAGAAAGTAGGAACATAGGGACGACGGGAAAAAGAAACAGAACTGGAATGACATATCGTGATAGAGCAGCAGAACGAGAGGAAGAGAGTAGGGGAAAGAGAAAAGAGTAGAATGAGATAAGGAGTGAGTGAGTGCGAGATAGAGAAGACGGAAAGAGATAGGGAAAGAGAACGAGAGGGAGAGAGAGCTAGAGAGAGACGAAGATAGGGAGAGAGGGAGAACCCCATAGCAAGACTGAACAAAAGAGAGAACGAGAATGAGAAAGAACAAGATAGGGGGACAGAACGAGAGAGGGAGAACGAGTGAGAGGGAACGATAGAGAGAACGATATAAGAGAAAAAGAACAGGAAAGTCAAAACGAGAAGGAGTGACATAACTGGAGCAAGAAAACGATATAAATAGACAGAACGAGAGAGGACGAAAGTGAAACAGAACGAGAGAGAGACCGGAGGGAAGAGTGAGATAAGGAGAGATAGATGGTGAGTGTGAGTGAGAATAAGTTTAAAAGAGAAGGAGAAGGAGAAAGAAATAGAGGGATATGTAATGGGGGAAGAAAGGGAGATATTAAAAACGACATACCAATAGAGAACGAAAGAGCAAGAAAACCAGAGTAAAAGGGAATGAGAAAGAGAGGTAGAGAAGCAGATCGGGAGAGATAGAAAGTGAGTGAGAGAAAAGGAGAGATATATTAAGAGAGAGAGAAGGAGAGAGTGCGTTAGAAATTGAGAGATTGAGTGAAAGAAGGGGATTGAGAGAAAGAACAAAACAGATATTGAAAACGAGAGAGAGAGAGAGATAAGACAAGGAGAACGAAGGAGTTTGACAGAAATTAGCAGAGTGACAAATTGGGAGTGATGGGAGAGATAGAACGAAATAGATACGCAGATCAAGAGAGAAATACAGAAAAATAGAACGAAAAGGTGCGAGAGGAGCAAAGAGAGAGAGAAGAGGAGAGAGAGATGGGGAGAGATATAAAGGGACAGTGAGAGACAGTGAGATTGAGTAGGAGAGCGAAAGACATTGAGAAAGAGTAAGAAAGAGCTAGAGAGGGAGGGAAAGGGAAATGGAAAGGTGAAGAACCACATTATTAGACAGAACGAGAGAGAGAACGAGAAAAGTGGAACGATAAGGAGATTAACAGAAAGAGAACGGGCGCGAGACAAATTGAGGGAGAAAAAAATAGAGAGACAGTACAGGAGAGACAGAATGAGAAAGAAAAAAGGGAGAAAGAGATGGCGAAAGAGAGTTAGAGTGAGAGAGATAGAGAGAGAAGGAGAAAGGGAGAGAGGCAGAATAGCATAGAGATATCAAAGTAAAAGTGAAGACGAGAGAGAACGAGAGTGAGAGAGAATGGGAGAGCAATCGATGTAGGAATTAGAGAACGAGGAAGAAACAGAAGGTGGGAAAGAGAATAAGTTAGAGAGTCGGAACACGAGAAACAAAACGGAGAGAGAGAAAAAGGGAAGAGGAGAAAGTTAATTTATGAGAGAGAGAATTTTGCTAAGAGAGTGAGAGAGCGAGCGACATAGATACACAGAACGAGAGACATAATAAGATTAGAGAAAGAGAACAAGAGAGATTGACAGAAGGATATAGAGAGATAGAACGGGAGCAACGGGACATGATTGAGTGACAGAACGAGAGAGAAGTGGGGCAGTAGAAGAAGAGACTGTGTGGTGAGGAGAGAGAGATAGAGAGAGAGAAAGAAAGAGAAAGAGATTGAAAAAGAGAAAAGATGAAACAGTAAAATAGAGAGCTATAAAGAGAGAGAGATGTAGAAAGGGATTGCAGGGAACCAAAACAAGGAACGGAACGAAAGAGAGAGAGAGAACTAGAGATAGAAGGAGTGTGGGAGAACGAATTTGAGAGACAGACTGAGAAAGAGGATGAAAGAGAAAGAACGAGATAAAGGGAACGAAAAAGAGAACAAGTAAAGAGAAAGAGAACAAGAAAGATTGTCAAATGGAGATTGAGAGAAATAACGTTAGAGAGGATACGAGATAGATCGACAGAACACGAGAGAAAAAGAGAAAAAGGCGGCTAGAAAGAAGAGGGGAGAGAGAGGCGAGAAATGAGAATAGGAGAGCGAGAGATAAATAAAGAATAATTGAGAGAGAGTGAAATAGATAAGATAGATGTGAGAGAGAAGTTTAGAGAGAGATGAGGAGCGTGGGAGAAGAGGAAAGAGAAAAAGTGAGAGATAGAAGTTGAGAGAAATAGAGAGCAAAAGAGAAAGAGAGAGGAAGAGAGAACTAGATAGGGAGGCACACGATTTCGCGAGAATTCGAAACTATGTTCCATAAGATTGAAAGACGTGCTACAAAATAAAGTTTGACTTAAAGCTGGAAATCGCATGCAATGCATGGTTTCAGCAGCATATGGATAATTTTTAAAGATTTAAACAAAAGCATTCGTTTTTAAATTCCTGTTGCGAGAATTCTGAAAAAAATCATGAAAATTTAATAAGATCGAAATCGTTTTATTTAAAGAATTTTATTTGCTTTCTTAGGCAAGGCTAATGTTATATTTATATCATGCATATGCACTTATATTAAAATCAAGCATATACAATTCAAAATAGTTAAACTTCTTTTACATCTACATGTAATATTACTTGAGGTCAATGCATTCAAGGTGTCCGCCGCAAATAAATATTTTCGATCGTGTCGAAACATTATAATAATTTTAACCAAGATTGCGATCTTAATATAAAAATCAGTATAAACTATGTATTGGTTATTGCGAAAAAATAAATTCATGCAGTAGACCGATAACGCCGTTATTTGGGACTAATCACGTACTGTCCAGAATTTGCCGCGGACGGGATTCGAACCTGGACACGTCTGCTTCGGAATCTGTGGTTCTAACCACTGAGCCACCTGCCGCACACTACACAAATTTTTCAGTTATATATTGAATAAATTTTCTAAGTTTGCCTTTTCTTTATGTTGAGCCTATACGGCATTACTTTAGCCCAAAAGTTCCAACTAACCTTCATCAGCCTCTAATCATAGACCAGATTCCAATTTACATTGTTAAATTTTATTGAAATGAACATTTAAATAATTAAACCAACATTGATTGCTCAGATGGGCCCTGATTCGAGCCTTGCTCGCGGCAAATTCTAGCCAGTACGTGATGAGCTTCCAATAAAAAAATCGGTCTACTTGATGTATTCCTTTTTCAACATTAAACAATACCTAGTTTATATTGACAAATGTATGTACATAATGGGTCAGGTGTTTATATCAAGATCGCAACCTTGATTAAAAGTAATTTTTATCACCGCCCGCGCAACCAATGTTCGTTTAATTATATAGAACCATTTTATTTTTAGTTGACTGTAAAGAAAATAGATAATTATGCAGATATTTTCAGCAGAAGCAAAGATGATTATGTGCTTGTGTAACTATTACACAAACCTTTGCGAAGTGAACAATGGAATTCAAATGTAGTCCATATTTATAAACGTTAAATAAATCAGAGAGTTGAAGAATAATTATGTTGTTAAGCGGAAATTAAAATGGACACATTAATGATAATTTAATAAAAGCAGTGAAAATGATAAACCATCAATATTAGAGTTACATGAAATCCAATAAGCCTTTTAAGAGGGTGTGGCGAAAACACTATTACAGTATAAATAATAACTATTCGGATTTCATAAATTTCGCAAATAAAATCAAACTATTATATACACGTCAACAATAATTTTAAACAGTATATACCAAACAGTTATAAATCAATTATAGATTTAAGGCAATAATGCGATGTATAAATGACATTGGTAATATGAATCAGTTAAGAAAATTTTCATACAAGCACAAGCCCCTTAAAATCTTAATTTGTTCATGGACTCTTCTTATACTATGATCAATCACTAAAAACAAAACCGAAATTATATTATTAAAAAATAGTTAAAATCAAATCTGTACTTAAAGGAGAATGCTAAAGATCTAGAGTATGCTAATTAAGGGCAATTCTAAAGTACATTATCTACATTATCTGCATAAGCTTATTAAAATTGACTGAAATCCTATCAATAGTTCAATCGAGATTTGAGTTTCTCTTTAAGCTTAATATTTCCCATTGACAGCAGTGAGATGTGAACTTTTAGCTTACTGCCGACATTAATTTTTCTTCTCACAAATTTATAATCAACGTTTCTAAAAATAATCAAGATATCGCATGTTATTTCACAGGTATATTACGAACGTTTATACAATCGTTGATTGCGCGGGTGTTGATAACAATTATTTAAAACAAGTCTGCGAGCTTGAAGTAAGCACCAATCCCACTGTTCTTAACCAGTCGTCGTACAACTTGGAAAAACTACCGCCAGTCGCACAAATTGACGCGTTACGACCTTCCATGATCAGTATCAGAGTACGGCGGCATACTGACTAGCGAGGATCAAACGGAATTGCATATTTATCGAAAGCAAAATAAAATTGTACTTGACTAAAAATGTTCATTGCACAATTCCTATGCAGTCACGAACATTAACTGACTGCAATTTTCGCCACAAAAAGGTATGAGTAATACAATTAAATAATAATTGATTGCGCGTTTTGTGGTTACAATTCTTCGAATGAAATTTGCGTGTTTGAAGTAAACACCAACGTCATTGGATTTAAACAGTCGTCGAACAGCATAGCAAACTAACGCTTGTCCCGCGCATACATAATTTTTCTTTCCCTATATATGAAACGCGGTTTTATCCCCGCAAGTCAGATTTCAATAATTTTTATCACCACCCGCGCAATCAACGATCGTTTAATTGTATTACCTATATATATATGTGGCCAAAGTGATAGAAAGCTAATATTTGTGACTGCATATAAACTTTGCAGCCAACATTTCCAGTCAAGTGCGATGTACGCGAGACTACTTGAGGTGAGAGCCGCATACATAATTTACTTTTCATATATATGCATTACGAATTGATGCTCAACTCTCGTGTTGATCATGTAAATTCATTACGTATCAATGCGCGTGACTGGCGGTTGTTTAATTATGGTGTTCGACGACTGGCAAAATATAATAGGATTGGTGTTTATTTCAAGTTTCACAAACTTGATTTAATTAAAATATTACGGTCAAAATTTACTTTTATAGTAAACAATACAACAGCGTATTATGCAATATTTTTTTAAAGAAAAATCTGCATGATAGGGAGTATTCTTAAATGAAGTTCCTGTGATTGAAGTAAATACCAATTCTAGTATACTTAACCAGTCGTCGAACGTCATAGCAAAACTACTGTTAGTCACACGAGCTGACGCGTTTCAAACTTCCATGATCATCATCAGAGTACGACGGCAAACTGACTAGCGAGACAATACAATTAAAAAATAATTAATTACGCAGGTAGTGATTAAAATTCTTTAAATCAAGTTTGAGAGCTTGAATTAAACACCAATCTCATTGTATTTAACCAGTCGTCGAAAAACATAACAAACTACCGCCAGACGCAACGCACTGATGCGATTCCACCTTAGGTGATCATCATCAGAGTACGACGGCAAACTGACTATCGAGGATCAAACCGCATTGCATATATATGGAAATCAAATTTAGATATGCGGCTCTCACCTCTAGCAGTCTCGCATACATTGAACTTGACTGGAAATGTCGGCTGCACAATTTCTATGCAGTCACGAACATTAACTGTTTGCAGTTTTCGCCACATATACACATATAAGCAATACAATTTAACAATAATTGTTTGCGCGGGTGGTGGTAACAATTCTTTAAATCAAGTTTGCGAGCTTGAAGTAAACACCAATCCCATTGTATTTAACCAGTCGTCGAACAACATAACAAAACTATCGCCAGCCGCAACGCACTGACGCGTTTCGACCTTCCTTGATCATCATCAGAGTACGACGGCAAACTGACTATCGAGGATCAAACCGCATTGAATATATATGGAAATGAAATTTAGATATGCGGCTCTTACCTCTAGCAGTCTCGCATACATTGAACTTGACTGGAAATGTCGGTTACACAATTTATATGCAGTCACGAACATTAACTGTTTGCAGTTTTGGCCACATATACACATATAAGCAATACAGTTTAACAATAATTGTTTGCACGGGTGGTGGTAAAAATTCTTTAAATCAAGTTTGCGAGCTTGAAGTAAACACCAATCCCATTGTATTTAACCAGTCGTCGAACAACATAACAAAACTACCGCCAGCCGCAACGCACTGACGCGTTTCGACCTTCCATGATCACCATCAGAGTACGACGGCAAACTGACTATCGAGGATCAAACCGCATTGAATATATATGGAAATCAAATTTAGATATGCGGCTCTCACCTCTAGCAGTCTTGCATACATTGAACTTGACTGGAAATGTCGGCTGCACAATTTCTATGCAGTCACGAACATTAGCTGTTTGTAGCTTTCGCCACAAACATATATATAGACAATACAATTACACAATAATTGATTGCGCGGATGGTGGTAAAAATTATTTAAATCAAGTTTGCGAGCTTGAAGTAGTTCTCGCCACACCATTCACGCAATCAATTATTGTTAAATTGTATTGCCTATAAGTGTATATGTGGCGAAAGCTGCAAACAGTTATTTTTCTTGATTGCATAGAAATTGTGCAACCTGACATTTCCAGTCAAGTTCAATGTATGCGAGACTACTAGATGTGAGCACCGTATATCCATCTTTGATTTCTATATATATATATATATATATATATATATATATATATATATATATATATATATATATCCAAAAGCAGTTTGATCCTCGATGGTCAGTTTGCCATCGTACTCTGATTATGATCTTGGAAGGTCGAAACGCGTCAGTGTATGCGATTGGCGGTAGTTTTGCAACGTTGTTCGACGACTGGTTATATACAATGAGATTGGTGTTTGCTTCAAGTTTGCAAACTTGATTTAAATAATTTTAACCACCACCTTCGCAATCAATTATTGTCTAATTGTATTGTCTATATAGATAAATGTTTCTATATATGCTGAAATTGAAGTTGAATTTTGCTATTACCTATCACTTATTTACATAATTTACATAAAGAATGTTGATCTTCATAAAATGTCTTATAATACCTTTCTTATGTTAAAAGCAGGCTCCTGAAATAATTCAACTAAAAGAAATTCAATGAATCTATTGTCTTTTTTATAAAAAAATTATATATGAATTTCTTATAAGGTACATGTATTTAAGCCTTCGCCTTTTTATGAAATATATTGAAGCTGTTGTACAGATTAAATTTTCAATTTATTAACGCTTGTTTTACAATTACTACTAGAAACATTAATTACTCATATAATACTAATACTAAGTTTTATTCTTGTATTCCTATAATTACAAAAATAGAAAAACACCAACTATTAATACTTGCGTTACTATTATTACTAGCACTACTATTTCTACTACTACAAAAAGCAACGACTATTAATACCAATGTAATTTTTACATTTTTGCCTGCCAATACCAAATCTGAAACTCATACGTTTTGAACTAATGATGATGGTGCTATTTATAATATTAAGAAAAAGAATAATTTAATAATATTAACAATATAATGAGTAATTATTTTTTACAATAAATAATACGAAAAAGTTATTATTAATAATTAGAATAATAATAAAATAATATTTTAATAATAATAATAATAATAATAATAATAATAATAATAATAAAAATTATAGCCATATATATATATAATATATATATAATAATAATAAATAGAAAGAAAGAAAGAAAGAAAGAAAGAAAGAAAGGACTTGTAGTTGTTAGTAGTAGTAATAGTAAATATTATTATTAAGTAGTAGTAAGTAGTAGTAGTAAGTATGTAGTGGTAGTAGCAGTAGTAGTAGTAGTAATACTAGTAGTATTAGTAGAAGAAGAAGAAGAAGAAGAAGAAGAAGAAGTAGAATTAGAAGAAGAACAAAAACTAGAAGTGCATCGAGAAGAACATCAAGAAGAAGTAAAAGAAGATTAAGTAGAAGTAGAAGTAGAAGTAGAAGCGGAAGAAGAAGAAGAAAAGGAATAGCAATAATAATATTGAATAGTAAATTTAGCCATAACATGCTTTTGGTAACATGTAAAAGTTGACACAATACATAGGTCACTGGAAATTTGGATTCAAAGTCATATTTGAGGTGTGTTTGTGTGTGTGTTTGTGTGAAATATATAGACCGGAGTTTATAAATATATTATTTTATCAATAAACAAGTAGATATTTATTTTAGAAAATTGGATAGATTTTGCATAATTTCTAAAGCAAGTCTGAAATTGAATTAAACAATTTTTTAAATATCAACTTCTAATTCAATTTTTATTTTGCCATATGGTAATTCGTTTCGAATTTCAATGGGAAAGGAAGTGGTTTAAACTCGTGGATGTGCCAAGAATTTGCTAAATGCAATTCAGTAGATTGCGAAGCAGAATTTTATCATATATTAATTAATTAATGAGTTGATTATCTGCTGATTGAACATTTGCTAAAACATATGTAATCGATTGAAGGAAAATTGTAAAGGTAAATTGATTGCGTTTGTTAGATTTTGCTAAAATTACAAGCTATATCTGTTCAGCTTTTGTTCAATTTAAAAAAGTCATTGCAGACGTTTAATACGTTTCCCTTAATATTAACCAATGAAACACATTTTTATGGATTAATCATTTTTCAACTAGCAAAAATAATTGTAACTTATAGCAGTGGCTAGATTATGACAATTATATTTGAAGCTGCACTATTTTATGCTTGGTATGCATTCTATAGGGCCGTTGTTTAGAACACATTGCCCAAGTATAAAATTGAACACACTCAACACTTTCCGCTTTAATTGACCAATTATATTACACGTTTTATGTTCCAGCGCAACCGTCCATTGATGTCAAACCATTAAACACAAAATTCGGAGTCATTGGAATTGTGTATTCCGGGCTTGTTGCTTTTTTGTAACATATTGGTTCTGCCAAACTAAAGGTTTTACTGAGTATAGTATGCCAACTACACGAATGAATCATGGACAGTCACACATAAAATAATACAAATGTTACAGATTTAATTGAGTGGCGTAATTAGTACAACGGATAGGTTGTAAATTATGCATATCAATGTCGAAGTATTCTTCAATGACTAGAGAAGATGCAATTATGTATATTCATTCTTTTTTTCTGGAGTTTCATGTTTCTACGAAAATTCGGAAGTTGGCATCCTCTACACCATCTTTAGTGCTGTATCAGAAGGCATCGAAATAGGAATCATTGCTATGAATTTACAATATCATTATATAGTCTACATTATTCAATTACACAGTAGTTCGTTTCGAATATTTCTTTAATAACATATTACACTTTTTCCAGCGCTAAGGGTTTAGATGTGTAGTTGCTTCAGTGTAAAGCCTTTGATCCGGTAATGGACTTTTATGAAAGAAGTAAATGCATGCGTCAGTTGAACTAAATCTTCTGTCACACGGCTTTTTCTTCTGCAACAAGCTCAATGATAGCTAACTAATTAAGGAAAAGGACAAAACTGAGTATGCTAGTTCGGTGAAATAATACTTCTATTTGGTAATAGAAAGACGTTATTCTCAGCAATGGAAAAAAACATTTTTTAATCATACACGCGAGGGGTACTTAAATTATATGTGCGCACCAAAAGCTTGATTGAAATATGAAATTAGATTATTAAATCAAATTTGGCGAAAGCCGTTGCTTCATGGACATCGACCATTGGTAAGCAATGTAAAGTTGCTATTGAAGATCTGCAAACCGCACTAGAACTAGCACGTGCTAAGGCAACACATATTCTGTCTATTGGTAATTTATGTATATTTGATATTGATTCGCATTGATGAGTTAGTTGTTGTGCTCTGATGATGACGTGCTCTGATGAAACGCGCCATGACGTGTGATTGCCGTTTAAGAGGTCTGATTTAGTGAATTTCTATCCCTAATCTCTCAATCAGTAATGGCCTAATTTCACTCCTGGCGAAAGCTGCAATAAGTTAATACAGTGGTACCTCGAGATACGAGCATCCTAACATACGAGTTTTTTTGAGATACGAACCGGAGCTCGGGCCATATTTTCGTTCAAGATACAAGCCCAAATCCGAGATACGAGCCGTGTTTCCGTAGCGTCCCGCTAGTTGGCGCGCAGGGTCGTGCATCATCCGAGAGAATCTCTCGCCCACTCTCACGTGTTACCCGCTTGAATCGAAGTGTATCTTGTGCGCTGTTCTCTTTTTTACTAGATTTTTGCGTGATTTTTGAACATTTTTGTGTGTTATCATGGGGGCGATTAAAGTGAGTGCTAAGGATACAGTGGTGACAGGAAGAACAGGATGATGTCGATAGAACTAAAGCAAGAAATAATAGAAAAAAATGAACGTGTCGTACGAGTGATTGGATTTTACAAAGATCTATGATCAAAAATCTCAATATTAATTTGTCTAAAATATTATTTCTGATTTCATTTATATACTTTTTTCACTCCTTATGGTTATATAGCAGCTAAATATTAGTCACTTTTGACTTTTGTATGGCTGGACGTGAGGATGATCGTAGTACATCGAAAATTTGTACGATATTGAAACAGAAGGATGCCATCAAGTGTGCTACACCAGCAAAAAGAGCCACAATCCTTTCTCAATTAAGGACACATATCCACGAGGAAATGGGGAAGCTTCTGTTAGTGTCGGTGAAAGAGAAGGAGTTGGCAGGAGGTACACTGACGGAGAGGGTAATAAGCGAGAAGGCATGGAGTATTTATGCCGACTTAGTGAAAAAAGAAGCATCAACTTCTAAAGAATCATCAGAAGAAGCGTTTAAGGCAAAACATGGCTGGTTTGATAATTTTAAGAAGAGAAATGACATCCATTCAGTGGTGAGGCCTCGCGAAGCTGCGAGTGCGGACGTGAAAGCAGCCGATAAGCACATCCAAAAGTTCGCTGCGTTTGTTGCCAGGGAAGGCTACGTCCCGCAACAGTTGTTCAACTGCGATGAAACGGACCTATTTTGGAAGAAAATGCCACGGAGGGCTTATTGCATAGCAGTGGAGAAGATGATGCCAGGCTATAATATCATGAAGGACCGTCTGACCCTTGCATTATGTGAAAATGATGGCGGTGATTGTAAAGTGAAGCCATTGCTAGTTTATCATTCGGAAAATCCTCGAGCCTTCAAGACGCACCAAGTACCGAAAGAAAAGTTGCACGTTATGTGGCGCGCCAGTGCTAGGGCATGGGTTACGCAGCAGTTTTTTACTGACCGGGTAAATCTCATTTTTGGCCCTGCAGTCAAGACGTATCTGCAAGAAAATAAAATCATGATGAAAGCATTGCTCATCCTTGATAATGCTCCAGCCCACCCACTTGGTCTTGGAGATTATATTCTGGAAGAGTTTCAGTTTATCAAAGTTCTTTACCTCCCACCCAATACAACTTCAATCCTACAGCCGATGGATCAGCAGGTCATTTCCAACGTCAAAAAGTTGTACACGACGCACTTGTTCTGCTGCTGCTTCGATGTGGCAAGTGATAGCAAGACGAACGTTGAACTCTGCATGGAAAAAGTTATGGACTGATGCTGTCGCAGAATGAGATTTCGAAGGGTTTGAGCCCGAGTCCGAGCAAGAAGTGTTGGAGGAGATTGTATCTCTCGGAAAGTCGATGGGTCTGGAGGTAGATGAGGTTGACGTCAACAAACTCGTCGAAGAACATGAGGAGGAACTGTGAATTGAGGAGTTCAAGGAGCTGCAGATGATGCAACACAAGACGGATTTGGAAGAGATTAGCACGAGTGATTTCTACAGGTGAGATTAATGACATGCTGGCAATGTGAGAAAAGCTGTTAAATTTAATTGAAAAGGAACACCCATAAAAAGTGGCAACTACTCGTGCTTCAGCTCTTTTTAATGACACTTGTTTGTCATCTTTTCGAAGCATTTTGAAAGGCAGGCAAAAGCAAAGTTCTTTGGATACATTTTTATTGAAAAGAGCTGCGTGTGAAAGTACAGAAAGTGCAGACAAGAAGGGAAAAACAAGTGATAATTAAATTTACCTAAATGTTAAGCTTAGTTTAAGTATAAAGTTAAGTGCATTGTTTTAAGTTTCTTCTTTCGTTGGAAAAAATGGATGTGTAGTTTTAGTTTTAAAGTTACGAAAATAGTTTTAAATTCTAAAAAACCGCCGATTACGTACGTGTCTAGAGTGCCCTCATCCCTTCCCCCTCCCTCCTCCTTGTCGTTCACCTTCGTCAGCCTCACACGTCTGTCTCCAAAGTAAGACTATTATGCGAAATAACTCTTTTATTCTTTAATTTCATATTTTTTATGTATTTGTTAACTACACATGTTTGTTTGTTATTTAAAAAAATAAATTTATTCATAATATATAATGAGTTGGATGTACTTAATATGATTAATATACTTAATATGGATGAATTGCCTTTTCTACACTATACAATTCTTAGTTTATACTGACATATATTAGTAATTATTGGGTCAGGTGTTTATATCAAGACCGCAACCTTGATTAAAATAATACTTAATAGGTCCTGAACGGATTACAACGAATTCAGTTATTTTAAAGGGGAGAAATTCGTTTGAAATACGAGCCGATTGACGTACGAGCTCGGTTCTGAAACGAATTAAACTCGTATCTCGAAGTACCACTGTATTCGTTACTAAAAAGGAACTTTGTAGTCGACATTTAAATTCAAGTAAAAGGTATGCAGGACCACTATGGTTGAGAGCCACATATCTGATCTTCCATAACTTAAGTGAAAACTGCTATTTAATCTTCGTTAGCCAATTTGCCTTCTTGTTTTGATGATGGCCAATTAAGTCTAAGAGTGTCAGCACATGTCTGTAGTTGTAGTGTTCTACAGTTGCTTAGATACGATAGGATTACTGATGATCTCAAGTTCTAAAACTTCATTCGAATAATTGTATATCCCCAGTTTTTATTATATAATTACATTTACGGAAAAAACTTTTTAAGAAAATACCAAAGTATTACTTAAAATCCAGGTTGCGATCTTGATATAAACACTTGACCAATTATGAACATAAATTTGCCAGTAAAAACTAAGTATTGAATTTTATCGATTTCTGGATTAAATGTAATTTTTATCATCGACCGCGCAAACTAAGTTCATTGCATTAACTAAAAAAGTATTTCTCGAATTTTTGCTTTAAATTATTCATTCTATGTAAACCGCCATCTAACCGTAAATTTGTTCTTCAAGTAATATTGTCAATTATGCAGGAAAAGAATCATCTTTTAAGTCGGAGGGAATTTTAACATATTGGACTGACTGAAGGCCGGATTTAACGTCTGCGACAACATACTTTTCATAGAAAGGTGCCGAAGGTATAGACTTTGTACGTTGCATTTATGTATATATGTATGAATGTGTGTATGCTTGTGTGTGTATATATTTATTTATATGCGTAAGTGTGCATATTCGTACGTATGTCAGTATGCATGTATGTATGTATGTATTTATGTATGTATTTATCTATGATGTACGTATGTATGTACGTATTTATGCATGATAGTATATAAATATGTATTAATTTATAAATGTATGTATGTATTTACGATTGTATTTATGAATGTATATATGTATATATGTATACATCTATTTATGTATGCATACATGAATGTATTTATGTTTGTATTTATTTTTGTATTTAACAATTTATTTATGTAAGTACGGATGTGCGTATGTATATAGTCATGTAGGCATGTGCGTGTGTGATGTATGTTTTTATGCATTTAGGCTTGTAAGTATGTACGGTTTTATGTATATATGTAATTTTGTTTTTATGCATGCATAAAATTATGCAAATTTTTATGTATACATGTATGCATGTAGGAATACATGTATGGATGCATGTTTGTTTGTATGTATATTTGGATGTATTCATATATGTATGTTTACATGTATGTATGTATGTATGTATGTATGTATATAAGTATGTATGTATGTATGTGTGCAAGTATGTATGAATGTATGCATGTATGTATGTATTTATGTATGTATGTATGTATGTTTGTATTTATTTATTTTTATATTTCTATATGAATATCTGTGTGTATGTATGTACTTATTTTTATATATCTATATGTATATCTGTGTGTATGTATATATTTATTTTTATGTGTCTACATGTATATCTGTGTGTATGTATGTATGTAGCATGAATGTATTTATGTATTTTCGAATGTATGAATGTGTGCACGCTAATATACTCGTGAAGAACTTAATTCTTTCCAGAGGTTTCGCACTCAATTAATTGGCTGCAATATAAGTGTTTAGTTCCTTAAGGGTCAGCTTTTTACCCGTAATAAACTAAACACTCACTTATGCGGCAGCCAAATATACTTGTAAATATTTGTGTATACATACATGAATATATACATGTATAGGCATGTAAACATGATTTAGTGAATGGTGACGGCGATATTCAACCTTTTTGCATTACCGAAAACTTACTGACGGAATACTTCCAGTAATTTAGACATTGTGTTTTCCAAATTACTCTACGACTTCTTGGTTGGTGTCGGGAACATTGAAACATATTTTACGTATTTGATTTTTCCTTCCGCCTGGGCCCCCACAACGGTTTTACAGTTGTCCTAGTTGTTGGCGTAGGATAACCAACTGGGAAGATTTATCTTCATATTATCTTTCTTAATTAAAAAAATAAAAGTTGAAATTTGTTGACCAGGTTTATTGAGCAAGGGTGTGTACATCCTTCTAAACAAAATTATTTAATGTAATTCCCTACATAGTTGACATGGTTATTGATGTTAAGTCGAGCATTTACTTTTCCACGTTCTAAAAATTATAGTCTTCTTTTAGAACTCACTTAAATGTTTCCTCTAATTAATTGGATATTTTCAAAAACTCTATGTTTTTAATGAATAGTTTGTTTTAAATTCAATATAATTACTGTATCATCGTGAATGCCTTCTAAGCTTTACACTCGTGCATTCTGTATTTCATTAAGTAACAGTGATTTGTATGTGTAGCCATAACAACGGAGTTTATTATTTTTAATAATCTCAGCGGATTATTTTAACTGTATATGACCTATTTACGAGGTTACCAGTTTACCAGGTCTAGGCCATCAGTACAGCAATTTATTTTATGAAATAATAATTTCAGCTATATCAGCACTCCAATCCACTTAACCGTGTATTTATTTTTAAAAATTGTTCCGTCTGAATATGCCAAAGCGCACTAACATCTTGGTGCCTGAAAGTTCAAGTGAGTTTCAAACGTGGCTGCAATAATGTTGAAAAACAACCGCAAATGAATAAATAGCTTTAAAATAAATAAAATAGCTGATTAACATTGTTTAAAATAGTTATACATTCCCAATAAACACAAAATCCGTGTTTAAAGACTTATTTTGAACCAAAAACTCGCACTCGGTCATTGTTTAGCTACAATCTGATGCTTTTACTGGAGTTACAGTTTTTACAGCAAACTGTGCAGTTCAATCAGCCTACCAATTACCACCGTTTTACAGTTGTACAAAAGTAATAGCCAACGTCTTCCTTGGGTCACAAAATTTAATCAGGATTTAAAATGCTTATTTATTTGACACTCGCACGCATTTCTTTAACGGCTAACATAAGCGTGTCTATTTACATTAGCTTCCTAATAAAATTGTTGAATGTAGTTAATTTTTACTGGTTTAATTATTATAAAACCATATATGTTTACCTGGGCTATTCTCTAAAATTCCTATAAGCTGGATTGATATTGGGTATTTTATCCCGATTAAAATGCTCGATGGACATGTATATGAGGTGTTTACTGAGAAGCATTAAATGCATACTATCATTTCACGTAATAATTCGTTTATTGATTACTTATAAAATTAATGAAAGGCATAATCGATCAATCTTTTAAAAATTTAATAAACACGCGAGTATGCTTCATGTCTAGTTCCATTATTCCAATCAAAATAATCTTACATTCTTCCTCTCAATATTTAGAGATTTATGGTCTGACAAAAGACAGGCCCTATTCAATTCCATATGGCGGGTAAACGTACTCCGTGTGAACACTTAAATATTACCTGCTTTACACGAATTTGGAAACTATATTTTTGGTAATCAAAATTTCTGTTAGAAGATCGCTCACATGTTTGAGTAAGTAAGAAATGAAGACGATTTGGTTTGCGACCTGCAGAGTGCCTTATCAAAATTTCTCCAGCATACGCAAGTTTTAATATAATATATATTTTCTATTCCTCGTGTAGTTTAGTTCAGAGGTCTACATCTCTTGGTCATATGCCCGCATGCTTTGTGAGATATCGTTGTTTAATGGAGTCAGAACTTCACTTCTTTATGTAATAATTTATAGAATATTATTTTAATTCTTACAAGAGAATTAATTATGATGTAACTATTTAAAAAAGCTAGATCGATTATTAAATTGTACTCCATTGAAAATGTTGGATAAATTGGATTTTCTTTGCATAATCTTAGAAACCCGATTTATTTTGTTGTTATTGTAACATCGGTTGATTATGATCAGGTTCTGCACAAATTGGCTCTTTTAATTGTACTTTACTGTAAACATGAATGCTCGAAAAACGTATATCCCAATAAATGATGGGAGGTCTATAAAATATATTAAGTCAATAAAAATGTACATGTACACAGTGATTAATTTTAAAATGCAAGCATTGGAAATAATCGTTTATTCGTCATAATTTTTAGTCGAAAAATATTTCTACGATACTGCCTAAATTGCACGATTCATCATAGGTCAGTCATCTGATTAAAAATAAAATATTTTTGCTGACTGAAATTTGTGTACTCAATTCAATTTGGAATTTGTTGAAATTCTCTGAGCCTCTGAATTAAGGGCTTTTATAAACCTATCAATTTAAATATCTGTGCATACGTTTATATTCTGTCTAAATTTATAGTCAGATTTGTAAACGTCTGCAGATTTTCATGTCAATTTTCCCGCAGTTTACTCGCTGCAAGTGAAACTATAACAAAATTTTAAAAAATTGTAAAAATGATTTAGCTTGTCTTCAAAATTTTATCAAAATTAGAGGGTTTTAGCTTCTCAAACGCTTTTTAAATGCTTAATGTAATGGGTAGTGTAAAATTTAATATGTGATTACAGTTTTTCGGAAATTGGCTTTTAGCTAAGCCGTTAGGCATAAATATAACCATATGTGTTTGACTAACAAAAATCATAACTGTTTGAAAGTCTATCTGTCCGCGGAAACATCTACGCAATTTTTTTCAAACCAATCAAACAAACACATTAAACAGTTAAATTTAATCAAGGTTGCGATCTTCACATAAACGCCTAACCCATTATGAACATACAGTTGTCAGTATAAACTAAGTTTTGTTTGGTGTGGAAAAGGCAATTCATCCAGTAGGCCAGTTTAGTCCTTATTGGGAACTCGTCACGTACTGACTAGAACATGCCATGGACAGGGCTCGAACCTGGGCACGTCTGCTTCGGAATCTGCGGCTCTAACCACTGAGCCACCATGCCCCACACTACACTCAATTTTCAATCACATACTAACTAATATAACAAGGTAAGTCTTTTTTCCTTTAGGTCGAGCATATATAGCATCTATTTAGACTCAAAGTTCCAAATAACTATCCCCAATCTGTCATTACCGAACAGTCACCACTCTAGTTGAAGAAGTGGTAATGAAATGAACATTTGTATAATTAAACGAACATTGATTGCGGGAGCGGTGACAAAAATTACAATAATTATGGCTGCGATCTTGATATAAGCACCTGACCCATTAATTAAAAACATACGTCAGTGTAAACAAAGAATTGTGAAGTTTAGAAAAGGCGATTCATCTAGTAGACCGCTTTCGTCCTTATTGGGGACTCATCACGTACTGTCGAGAATTTGCGCGGACAGGGAAAATTTTAGACAGAACTTGATGAATTTCCAATAAGGACGAAACCGGTCTATTGGTTGAATTACATTTTCCTCATTATACAATACTTAATTTGTACTGACAAATATATGTGAATAATGGGTCAGATGTTTATATCAAGATCGGAACCTTGATTAAATTAAATTTTTATCATCGCCCGCGCAGCCAATGTTCGCTTTAACACTAAACAGTTGATAAAGTAACACAGAGTTACTTACTTGGTAATCTCATATACATACGTTTAATTTAGCACACACCATGACAATTCATAAATGCATAAGTGTTAGTTCTTCAAATTCAAAAATTAAAGATTAGTATGCGTTTAATCGAACAATTTTGTTACTTCGACAAATGTGTGCAGATTAATTTACGCTAACGAGAGCAGTCTCATGCAATCTATTTCTAGCAAAATGGTTTCAGCACATAATGAAACACCAGTATATTCTATGTGTACCTTGTTTGTTTGAATGGTTTTGGAGATGAACTAAATTTTTACAAAATTTAGAATAGAATCCAATTCCGAAAGCTCTAGAAATGTCTTGTATCCTGACGTGCAATATTGTGCGCAAACTTCTGCATACTATTGATTACATAATTATACATTGAAAAAAAGAATAATATTTTGTACGTTACTGGGTATTGCGCAATTATACCTTCCTTGTTTTGATTAACAATGGACAGTTCCAAGTGCCTTATTTTAGTGGGAAAGATGTTTGAATTGATTGAAAACTGATTCGTGATTTAGATGAACGTAAATATTTTCTAATTATGGACAATACAAAGCAAACCCTATATTACTTTCTCTTTTAAAAACCGATGATTACAAAAATGCTGAAAATCCTGCAGAAAGTGATCATAACTTAAAATTAAGAAGTGTCAGATTAAAAAACATTTATAAAAAACATTGGCTGTTTTCGGCTATTATGGATATTTCGTTCATAGTAATAGTCCTATGGCAGTTAATTTGAAGTAATACTTTTTAGCATTGAAACCAAATTTGAATCAACTTGAATTTCTTTACCATGGTTTTTGCATGGCCAATCAGGTCATGTGATCAATAGCCAACTAACGCACATCCTAGGTGGTTGACGAAACACTGTTATTTTGGATAATAATTAGGTTTAAATTGAATGAAACGTACAAACAATTTATTTTCCACATTAAAAGTGATATTAAAAAGCACAATTATGACATTTCCTGTCTCATAAATGAGTTAGGATTGAACAATCATATATATATATATA
>JAQBSW010003593.1:0-80652 GCA_029291075.1 Eudiplozoon nipponicum
TGCATCGTGTTGGAGACTCGTAACTCTGACTTGTTAAGATCGAAAAGCGATTTGTATTTCGAAGGGCTGCTGATATCTCTGCTGAATGATGCACTGGGGTTGGCTGAATGACCTGTAACTCCAAACGCTCGGAGACAAGTGTCCAAAAGCTTTGTTCAAGTCCGGTGGAGGGGTCGATGATTTTTTGATTGGCAAGATCAACAATGAGCCGAAATTTTAGAAGGAATTCAAGGCCTATTATATTATGTGAGACCTTGGCAATGATGAAGTTGTGGGAAAATTCACGTCGTAGACCTATGTTGAGTGTGCGGTATTGGCAGCCATAAGTTGGTATGGGCTCGCCTGTAGCTGTTGCGAGAAGAACGCCTAACGACATCTCGGCCATTGAATCACCTTTGAGAACTGAGACTGCCGCACCTGTGTCTACGATGAACTCTTCGCCAGTTTTGAAATCAAGAAGGTGCAGAAGTTCGTTTGGCTGTTTGGCCGGGTCATGCAAACAAGTAGGCTGGTGATTGCGACCGGCATTGTCTGTTTGGTTCTCTATGTGAAAAATTCGGCGTGGACGAAAAGAGTCGACAGGGATGTCGGATTGTAGTTGGCTTCTTCCCTGTAGCGCCGTTGATGCCGTTGATGTGCAGAAAGTACAGTCTTCTACTTCCTGCGCCAGACGTTTCCCGATACTGATGCACCCTTGTGCCTGCGGTCTGTTGTCCTCTCCGTCAGCTGTGGAAATTGACACTCATTCGGAAATTCTTCGGAACGACAAAGACAAACTTGGCAAGCATAAAAAACTTCTGGTGGTTATAACACCAGTTCTTTGGAGCATATTTATTAAAGGATTGCGGAGATCTCGATCGCCGCCTACCATTATAATTTGACTTGGAAACGAATTTTGGTCGAGCATTCACTTGATTTATCTCGGATTTGGTAATGACCAATCCTTCTAGAACTTTGGCCATGTTCGCCACTGTTCTCTCTAAAGAGGAGATTCTATCATCTTGCGGGGGTGAAGAAAAGGATGATGGATTCACTTTGGGTTCCAAAACCCTATATTCTAACTCACATCTCTCAGATAAGTCATCTATAGAGAGAGTGTTGGGGAGCTGTCTGGCAAAGAGTTTTAATGTTTGGGGAAGATTGTTAATAAAAACAACCTTAGCCTCATGGTCAGAAATGTTGGTTTTATACCAACGTTTCCGTAATTCCCTCAGTATTTCTATGGGGCCAAGATTTGGCATATCTAACTGCGCATATTTGTTTATTATCTGCTCAGTTTCCGTGGGTCCAAGCAAGGATTCTACCTCGTTTTGTAGGCCCAAAATGGGATTAGGTAGCTTCCTAATGGCCTCAAGCTTAGGATAAATCCGTCGCTGCAATTCAGAAGGTAGTTTAGCAAAACCTTTGACAGTTTTTGATGACTGTCATAATCAGGAAACGGGGAGAAAGCGGAGTCTACGCGCATAAAAAATAGCTCACTATCTCCATCCCAAACAGGAACATCAATATCTAAAATTGGACCTGACATTTTAACAATCTTACGGGATCTTAAAAGCATAAATTTATAAGCAATATGAAAATATATAAATATACTTTAACGAAACGCTTACCCACAAACAGCTTCCACAGTTGAATAAGTGCAGAACAAAAAAGTCACTGTTTCCAAAAATCCGAAGTTGAGTTTGACGAGTACGTACGGTGCCGTTTCGTACGTAGGAAAGTTAAATAGAGGCCCCGTTGGCCTTTGATGACAATGTATTATAATTATCCCCACAAATCCACGAATATATACCCAACAGATTTCCCAGAAAACCACGATCAGGGTAAAGAAAACACAAATGTCAATCTATTTATCCCAAATAGATGAAAAAGGAAGTCAATTTTATTTATACCAAAAAATCAGAACAATAATCAATATCCTGGCGAAGTTTTGGACTTGTCTTGTGGAAGAAAATGAGAGAGTTTTGATCTGAGTTTCTGAATTGCATAAGCGGGACACTGCGTGGTTCCATCTCCGATTCTTTGTGAATAAAACTTTGTAATCCTCTCATCGTTTTGTTTTTAATTATCAGCGAAAAGAAACACAAATTTGCTTTGGGTCTCAATCATTCCAGTTCGGTAAATTTGTGGACATCAGCGTATCCGGGTAAGCTTACTTAATTAATATAATATATAAATTACAAGTAATTTAATAATATCATGTCTGGTTTATTAAATACTGAGGATACAGAGCAGTTGGCTTGTAACACGCGGCTCCGTATTACAACCCAACGAAGGTCAATTTTTACAAACGCTGTGCTCTTTAAGGTCAAATATTCTAACTCTGTCCTTAAACAATATTTCTCTTAGCTGTGATTTTAGGAACAATCTCTTTTAGTCTCAAGCAGTTTTAATCGATATTTCTTGAACTGCAATTTTATTTGTAATTAATAGTGTTTTTATAAAAGAAACAGAACCGCGCTCGAAACGGAAAAAACACGCGGTGGACTATTGTGTCTCAGTGAACTTATTTCGTTTAGTTGCAGAAGTTACGCATTGGATTTACCGTGGTTAACTATCCGAACTCCAGAGAGTAATGGATTATTCGTTACTATGAAAATGATTGATTGTTTACTATAAAAAACAAGTAGTTAAACATTTGTGAGTTGTTGGTCATTTAAATCTTTAAACGGTTTACACAAAACATTTCCCTTTATGAACATAAATAATTTTACTAGGCTCATATTGTCATGTATCTTTAATCGTTTGACTACTCATTACATTCCACACATTTGTGCTAAACATTTCACTTTAAAGACATAAATCACTTTTATTTTTGCAGTCTAGAAGACGGACAATTTAGTTTAATTGTGAACGGTATTTAAAACATACTTTTGCATTAAAATCTGTATTTTTACAACCAACCTATCTCAATCTTTGATTAACAGTGAATTATATTTATATGTTACATTGTGTGGAATTATATCTATGAACCTTTCTTCAGTCTCTCATATCAACCATCCGAAAGGGACTCAGAGACTGATTGGGTGCACGGGTAGTGATAATGGCCACCATTGATATGTAGTAGGGGTAAAAATCACGACTAGAAAAGCAACTCCTGCAAGATAAACTTCACAGGCTAGCGGACTTAAGGATTGTAGCTTAAGAGATAGTTCAGGAGGAATTTAAGTGTTCCAAGAGTAGATGATCATTCCGCATATAAGGGATTTCCGGGCCTGGCATCCAAGAGACTTCATGGTAGTGACCCAGGGCCTCTTACAACAAATGGCGACCGCGCCAGGATCCCTTATGCGGAAAGATATGATGTAGATAATCGTTTTGCTGCAATTCTATGGATAGCAATGTTAAGCTCACCATGTACAAACCAGACAACCATTCTGAATGGGTCGAAGAAGCAAAATTTTATTTTAAACTAAAACGGATGACCAACCCTATAAAAAGGTTTGCCTCGGCCTGGTGATGCTTACCTGAGCCATTAAAAAAGAATCTGTTTAGACTCAGGAAATTTGTTACTGAGTACGAACCAGAAAATGCATTTGAGCTTCTAGTAGAAGAACTCCATGGACGATATTAACCCGAGAGGATTGAACGGATGACTGACTTATTACGTAAGGAAAAGATGGGAAATCTACTTCCATCTGAATTTTATAACAGACTAATTTCAAAATCCATCGGGCTTGATATATCTGAGGAAGTTATAAATAGTTTATTTGTAGCAGAATTGCCTGCTAGACTAAGAACCACCTTGGATGTATATGGTACATTGGAACTAGAAGCGCCCAAGAAGCTCAAAGGGTTGGACAAAGTGTATCGTCAGAAGGAACCTAAGGTGTATGCAGTAACCGCAGATTCACGCCTGGAGCAGCAACTAAAACATCTCTCAGAGAGACTCCTGACCATAGAGAATGAATTAAGTACCCTCCGCAGGGATGTGGGTTGAATAAAAAGCAATAAGGAAAGTTCCGACAGAAGTAGGGTAAATTCTCGGGGTCAACGTTCAAATTCCAAGCATTGGAGAGGCGAATCGCGTGAGAGTGTACAAGGACCACGCCAGTGGTGCATATCGCATCGCAAATGCGCCGAGTTTGGAAAATGTCAGGAGGGGGATGCACGTTTCCAAAGTTGGGTGGTTCCCGATGGAAAGGAAGTAGTCTTCCTGTAGCCTGGTCAAAGCTGCCGGAAAACTAATGAAGCCCCCGCTAATAGGAGCCGTAGGGAGGATTGCGCATGCAAGGGTCCAAGGTATGAATATTCGTGGCATACTAAAATCATCGAAGTTAGGTTCGGAAGCTTCGATGGAAGAGACGCGCAGTAATACAGTCCGTAAATCTGATAGATTTCGGCTGGCAGGTAATCTTAAAGAGGTTGCTGGTTATAGCAACAATAAGTTCGTTATAACTGATGAACTTAGCGGCCTAAAATTCTTAATAGACACGGGTGCAGAGGTGAGCATAGTTCGATCTGATGTGGTGGAAATTGATAGCCCCACATTCGATTACCAACTATGGGCTGCTAATGGAAGTCCAATTGAGGTTAAGGGAGTTAAAGAATTGTCAGTGACATTGGGGCAGAAATCTCCATTTACGTGGAATTTTCTGGTCGCTGATATAAAGGATACCATCATTGGGATGGACTTTTTGATCCATTTTAATCTCGCTTTAGATCCCAAATCTAGGACCATTGGACAAAGCACTGGGATAGTGACTTGTGCTGAGACTGGGACCTCAGTAGTTAGGTTAGTGAGACTACCCAGACCCGTCGTCGCCGATGTCTTGGCGGATGTCATCGAGAAACACCTGGTCATGTTTCTGCCATTCAATGCTAAACGCAAGGGTTTAAAGACAGGCATAGAACACCAAATCGAATTGGTGGAGCCACTACCTTGTTCGCCGAAGTCTCAACCGTTAGCACAACACAAGCAGCAGGTTGCTATTGAAGAATTTAAGCGGTTGAGAGAAGAAGGAATTTGTAGGCGTTCAAATTCCAACTTTGCATCTCCAATAGTGGTTGTTCCCAAACCTGAACCAGGTCAATGGAGGGTTTGTGGTAACTATCGTCTATTAAATTCGGTAACGAAAGGCGATTCGTATCCTCTACCGAACCAGAGTACTTTGCTCAGGGATATAATGGGGTATGAGGTATATACAACATTAGATCTGCAGAAAGCGTACTATCAAGTACTTATGGAGGCAGAATCTATACCGCTCACAACAGTGCGATTCCCTGGAGGAGGATCGCATGAATTCTTATGTATGCCTTTTGGGTTGAAGAATGCAAGTCAGACATTCCAGCGTCTGACAGAGGAAGTTCTTCAGGACTGTTCATTTGCTAGAGTGTATATAGATGACATCATTATATATAATCAATCTAGGGAGGAATACCGGGAGCATTTGGACATCGTTTTGTCTAAGTTGAACATTATGGTTTGGTAGTGAACCAAAAAAAGAGTAGGATTGGTTGCTCTACCTTAAAATATCTTGACACAGCATTTTAAGGATGGAATAAAGCCTATGAAGACAAGGTACAAGCAATCAAGGATGTGCTAGAACTTAGAACTGTACGCCAGTTGCGTAGATTTTTGGGCATGATTAGCTACTATCGTCGGTTCATATCAGGTTTAGCTGGAATTTTGGGGTCACTAACTCGACATTTAGTTCGTGAACGAAGCACAAGTCCTGGCCTATTAATTTTAGTCAAGACGACAAGGAAAATTTCCAGAGGGCCAAAGATCTGTCACGCCAAATAACCACATTAGCACCTGTACTTACTTTACTTTACTGCGGCTGACTCCTTTTGGAGGATAAGCCGGCTCCAATTTCATGGAGTTTCTTGGGAATTTGGTACAAGTGGTGTCCCCTCACCACTCGGCTTTTTGATCGAGGACGCACCTCTAGCCTTTGCATATCCAAGCTCAGTCTGCAAGGCAGCAGTAAGTTGCATGGTTGTCGGTAGGTAGAGAGAGAGAGGGGTAGAGAGAGAAGGAATACCTTGCTACTATGAGTAAATTTATCAGGATAACTCACAGAAATGAGGAAAACTAAACCTCTCCACAACACAGTTATGGCCAAATTAGCATTCGGGCAAGGCGATATCAGCAATACAGCTTCCTTGCGGATTTCACTGTATCACGTCATAAATAATACAAATCAACACTTGGACAGGACCAGCCGTACCCAAGCACAAAATCCTGAAAATTACGACGAATATAACTCAATTTCTGCTGGTTTCGTACAGCATGCAAACGGCTCACCAAGGTGTATTGTCAATTTCCTGAAAAAAAGAAGAAATCAGCTTGCCTGCTCTTATTATTGCTGAATATGGACAAAGCCAGTCTTACCAAAGAGTAAAATTTTCCCCTGGTCTTGAACAACTGCGTCTTATGCAGATTTTGTAGGACATGGTTATATGGTGTAGAGTTGGTTTTACAAGTCTGCAAACAGTTGTTCTCTCTACATATTTGAGCACGATGTATTTTTGACCATTGCTACATTAGCACCTGTGGATTGGACTAAGCCGTTTGAGCTGGTCACAGATGCTTCTGATGTAGCCATAGGAGCAGTGTTACATCAACGGGAAAATGGTATAATCAAGCCGATTGGATTCTATATTCGGAAACTCCAAGATCGCGAGAAGCGATATGATACGCTTGGAAAGGAGTTACTAGCAGTTTATTCTGCGGTGTTGCATTTTGAGCACTACCTAGATGGACATCAGTTTATGATATTAACTGATCATAAACCGCTGTTGAGTATCCTTGGGAAAGCAAATAGGCTAAATTATTCTCGGCGGGTGAATTCACAAATAACCTGACTCGCAGAATTTGATTTTACCATTAGTCATATCTCACGAAAAGATAATGTGGTGGCAGACACTCTCAGTAGACCAGACGTATCAGATGAAGATATGATTTGTTCAGAGTCACTCGTATGCTCTATTGTATCTTCTAATGATTTTGTCCAGCAATTGATGGAAGCACAAGGTTCTGATCCTTTAGTAGCTGTGTTGGAAAAGAATCCTGTATATACACGCAGGAAGATTGGAGATAAGTGGTTATTATGTGAAATCTCCAGGAGCCAAACTAGACTTTATGTACCGCTAGAATTAAGGTATAAGGTAATTCAGCAGCTACATGAATTCAGTCATCCTTCCATTAAGGCAACTATCAGAATGGTCACTGATAGATATGTATGGCCAAAGATGTCGAAAGACATAAGAGCCTGGGTAAGGACATGTGCCCAGTGTCAAACTTGTAAAGTTTGGCGTCATACCAAAACTGAAATTAAAACGATTGGTATACCAGCGGGTCGGTTCATGCATGTTCATATTGATATAGTAGAAATGCCTGAGATTTCCGGCCAAAAGTATTTACTCACGATGGTCAATCGGTTCAGTCGTCAGTTTGAGGTAGCAATCCTGAAGGACATGACAGCTCAAGAGGTCTTACTTATGTTCTTGCATAATTGGGTGTCGCGATATGGTGTACCGGTAAGGGTAACTACTGATCGTGGTAGTCAGTTTATGTCTGAACTGTTTATCAGATCATTGAATACAATGGGAATAGAAGTAAGACACACATGTGCTTATAATCCCAGAGCCAATGGGATGGTTGAGAGACTGCACAGGGAGCTGAAGGCTGCATTACGCTGCACCGGTGGATCCAGTTGGATACATGATTTGCCCATAGTTTTGTTGGCAATGCGTAACAGATACACAGTCCATTTAGGAACATCCATAGCAGAACTTGTTTATGGAGAGCAACTGAGGTTACCTGGAGATATTCTAATAGAAGCTCCAAGTTGTCTCGATTGGGCTTCTAGTTCAGTAGATTGGTTTGTTAGAGCATTGAGAGATAAAGTGAGTCGTTTAGCTCCAACCAAAACTAGAAGTCCAAAGTCTAAATGTTATGTATCTTCAGATTTAAAGCTGTCATCGCATGTATACATTACTAACGAAAACAGACAGAATTGTCTGACTCCATTCTATAAGGGGCCATATAAATTCAATCATATGACTGAGAAAAATGCATTTATAGAAGTAAATGGCACTGTAGAATGTGTAACACTGGATCGCTGTATTCCACAGTTTATTTGGACGGAGGAGGAGACTGAGGAACAGTATTCACCGAAGTACACAGAAGTTGAGGCGAGATGTGTCTCAGAAATTGGTGAGAAAAATGAAAAGTCGAATAAATATGGTAAAGAAGTAAAGATTAAAACCAAGATAGCTGAGAATCAAGAACAATGCGATGAATGAAATCTGGTGAAGTACCAGCACAACTTGTTGAAACTCGGTCTAGAAGAGTCATCAAGAAACCGAAGAATGAAGACTACATCATGTATGGTTAATCATCTTAAACATGAGGGAGTATGTAGAGGTTAAATTAATTATCGGACAGAAATTAACCTCATATAAAAATAAATCAATTTTATTTTTGGACATTTGATGTTATCGCTGGTTTCGTAAAATAATATTGTATATTTTGAAAATATAGTAAATTTTTTTTGGAAGTTCTTTTGTTCATATTGTCGAAGTTTTTGACTTGTCTTGTCGAAGGAAATGAGAGAGTTTTGATCTGAGTTTCGAATTGCATAAGCGGGACACTGCGTGGTTCCATCTCCAATTCTTTGTGAATAAAACTTTGTAATCTTCTCGTCGTTTTGTTTTTAATTTTCAAAGAAAAGAAACACAATTTGTTTTGGGTCTCAATCATTCCAGTTCAGTAAATTTGTGGACATCAGGTATCCGGGTAAGCTTACTTAATTAACTATAATATATAAATTACAAGTAATTTAATAATATCATGTCTGGTTTATTAAACACTGAGGATACAGAGAAGTTGGCTAGCGGACTTAAGGATTGTAGCTTAATAGATAGTTCAGTGGAACTTAAGAGTTCCAAGATAGATGATCATTCCGCATATATGGATTTTCCGGGCCTGGCATCCAAGAGACCCCCTTATGGTAGTGACCTAAGGGCCTCTACACTCTGCAGAGGATGTTGAATCCTCCGCCTTATATAAAATGACCTTGAATGATAAATTTAAACCACAATAGCTGATTGTAACAACTTTATTTAAAAAGAATTTTTTCTTTTTATTTTCCAGAACATTCTTTGTTTAAATACTTGATTTTTAAAATTGTGTGCTATTTTCAGTTTTTGAGTATCTCGCTTCCTGTCTGGTTCTAAAATTTTGGTCTGCTGCATTTTAACATTTCTTTCCATTATAAACGATTACATTTTACAATATAATCTTCCATCCCTTGCCTTGTGTTCTGATATAATATAACACTGAGGAGGAGCCTTGGAACAGGTATAATTGTTTTATTTGTGGTCACGTACACACCAAAACAGATTATTGCTGAAATATATAGCTTTCCAACTTTCAATTTAATTATTAAAACATTTGATCATGGTTACCGATATTAAGTATGAGGACACATGCAAGTTAGTGCAGGACATAGCGGACTTGAATTTAAATGACACAAGCAATAATATAAGCATATCAGACTCTACTGTGAATTTTAGGACTTCCAGCGATCTGGCATCTATGGGGCTTACAGACACGAATAGGTTAGGGCCTCAACAAAATATGGCGACCACGCCAGTCCAAGAATATTAAGTCTACCACAGTATAAGTCAGAAAAACATTCAAGTTGGGTGGGAGATGCCCAAATGATATTTAGTGCTTATAATATCGTGAACCCTATGGAGAAATTTGTTGCAGCATGGATGGCATTGCCTGAAAATTTCCGAAATGCCTTGGAAAATTTCAGAGACAGAACTGTAGAAGAAAAGCCGTACAATGCATTTGAGTTATTAATGGCTGAAATTAAACAGAGATACCAGCCAGGAAGATCAGCGCAAATGTGCGAATTATTACGCTTAGAAAAAATAGGGAGTCAACTACCGTCCGAATTTTATGAACGCCTTTGCACAAAAGCTTCCAGGATGAATATATCTAGAGATGTAGTCAACTCCATTTTTACAGCTGAGCTACCAATTAGGCTCAGAACAACAATGGAAGTATTTGACAAAATGAACATAGATTGGCCAACAAAACTCAGAGGGTTAGACGGCGTGTATAAACAGCAAGAACCACAAGTACATGCTGTAATGGCAGATTCTGTAACGATGCAGCCAGTCAGGGCAGATACCGAAAACCACCTGACTATACAAGAAACTTTGCGTTTCTTATGTAGAGAAGTTGCTAGCTTGCGTAGTGAAATTGCACAACTTCAGAGTCAGGATAAGTATAATAGACGTCGAGGGAGTCACTCGCGTCAACGCTTCGAAGGGCCACGCGGATGGTGTAAGGCACATTGCGAATACGGACGCAGTGCGAAGTGCCAAGGTGAGAATTGTATTTACCCGTGATTAGGTGGACCCAGATGGAAAAGATGCACAAAATCGGTTAAAAGAAATCCATCACCGAGAAAAGGACAAAACCCCCGCTAGTAGGAGCCGTAGGGGGGATTCCATCGCATAGGCTCCCAGATATGCCTTTAAAAAGCATACTCAAAGCTAAAGATGCGACTAGTACAAATAGCACCGAGATAGAAGGCAAGAGAGTCCGATTCTCACTAAGCGGGTATCTTGAAAACATTGCCGGACTGTCCAGCAACAAGTTCATTATTAAGGATGAATTATCTGGATTAGAATTTCTCATAGACACGGGTGCTGAGGTAAGCATAGTTAGATCAGACGTGGTGGAAGCAGATTGCCCCACATTTGATTATCAACTATGGGCCGCTAACGGTAGTCCGATTGAAATAAAAGGGATGAAAGAAATGTCGGTAACATTAGGCCAGAAATCTTCCTTCCGATGGAATTTTCTATTAGCCGATGTCAAGGACCATGCCATTGGCATGGATTTCTTGACCCATTTATAGCTGACATTAGACCCCATAGCCAGGACTATCGCAGAAGGCGTAGGGACATCAACACCTACTGAGTCTAACACATCGGCATTTAGAACAGTCCTCTTACCTCGTCCAACAGTCGCACATGACTTTGCCGATATAATCGAGAAGCACCTAGCAGTGTTTCAATCTTTCAGTGCCAAAAGGATAGGTTTGAAGACAGGAGTAGAACACCAAATAGAATTGGTGGCTACGTTGCCTTGTTCACCAAAGGCTCAACCATTGACACAACACAAGCAACAAGTTGCTTTGTCAGAATTTCACCAATTGCGCGAAAAGAGGGATTTGTAGAAGGTCAAATTCCAATTTTGCTTCCCCAATAGTGGTAGTTCCCAAACCTGAACCGGGTCAATGGAGAGTTTGTGGGAATTATCGTCTATTAAACTCAGTGACGAAGGGTGATTCTTATCCTCTCCCTAACCAGAGTACCTTACTCCGAGATATAATGGGATATGAGGTTTATTCAACTTTAGATCTCCAGAAAGCGTACTATCAAGTACCAATGGAAGAAAGTTCGATGCCACTCACCGCAGTCAGATTTCCAGGAGGGGGATCGCATGAATTTCTTCGAATGCCTTTTGGTTTGAAAAACGCCAGTCAGACATTCCAGCGTTTGGCTGAAGAAATCCTTCAGAATTGTCCATTTGCGAGAGTATATATAGACGACATAATTATTTTTAGTCGCTCCCGAAATGAACATCGTACGCATTTGGAAACGGTTTTGACCAGGCTGGAACAATATGGATTAGTGGTCAAACCTAATAAGAGTAATATAGGTTGCTCTTCAGTTAAATAACTTGGGCATATACTTTCCAAAGACGGAATTAAACCTTTGGAAGATAAGGTCCAAGCTATTAAGGACGTAACGGAACCCCGAACCGTACGCCAGTTGCGAAGGTTCTTGGGTTTGATCAGCTATTATCGTCGATTCATTCCAGGTCTAGCCGGAATTCTTGGATCGTTAACAAGCCATCTCACTCGTGAAAAGAGCACGATCAAGAAGTCTTTGCCTATAAACTTGAGTCAAGAAGACCGAGAAAATTTCCAAAAGGCCAAGGATATGTTAAGTGACGTAACCACATTAGCACCTGTAGATTGGGAAAAAGCTTTCGAACTAATCACAGATGCCTCAGATGTTGCATTAGGGGCAGTGCTACAGCAAAGAGATCAGGACGTAGCAAGACCGATTGGGTTTTATAGCCGTAAGCTTAATGATCGAGAAAAACGTTATGATACGTTTGGTAAAGAGCTTCTAGCAGTGTATGCAGCAGTGATACACTTCGAGCATTACTTAGATGGTCACAAGTTTAAGTTATTGACCGATCATAAGCCATTGATTAGCATACTTGGTAAGACAGCTAGGCTTAATTACTCTCGTAGAGTAAATTCCCAAATAACACGGTTAGCAGAGTTCGATTTCACTGTGTCTCATATTGCTGGTAAGGAGAATGTGGTGGCCAATGCACTTAGCCGACCGAATGAAGCTGATTTCGAGCTGATATTTCAAGGTCCATTGAAAAGTTCAGATGAATCAATGAACGATTTTGTTAGTCAAATCCAGGAAGCGCAAGGATCGGATCCCTTTACATTAGTATTATCCAAAAGACCAGGATATGTTCGTAAGCTCATAAGTGGCAAGTGGTTGTTATGCGAAACATCTAGAAGTCAACCACGACCATATGTGCCATTGGAGTTACGGGCCAAGATTATCCAAGTGTTGCATGACATGGGTCATCCATCCATTAAAGCCACCATTCGATTGATCAACGACAGATACGTATGGCCGCACATGCCTAAATACATACGGGTATGGGTAAGAGCCTGTGCAAAGTGTCAAACGTGGAAGGTGTGGAGACATACCAGAACCGAGATAAAGAACATTGGAATACCAAATGGACGGTTCAGACACGTACACATAGGCATTGATGAGATGCCTGAAGTAAACGGAAATAAATACTTGCTGACTATGGTAGATAGATTTAGTCGTCAGTTTGAAGTGGCGATTTTAAAAGACATGACAGCGCAAGAATTCTTGTTCGCGTTTCTACATAATTGGATATCGCGTTATGGTGTTCCGGAAAAGGTCACTAGTAATCGCGGTAGTCAATTTAGGTCTGAGCTTTTCGTAAGATCCATCGACATCATGGGAACCACTGTAATACATTCAAGCGCGAATAACCCACGAGCGAATGGGATGGTAGAAAGGCTACATCGTGAACTGAAAGCTGCATTAAGGTGTACTAATGGAACAAGCTGGATACACGATCTTCCTATAGTACTACTCGCTATGCGCTACAGATATAGGGCACAATTAGGAACTTCCATAGCAGAATTGGTTTATGGAGAACCATTAAGTTTGCCTGGAAATCTTTTAATAGAAACTCCAAGAAGTCTTGATTGGGCTTCTAGTTATGTAGATTGGTTTGTAGGAGCACTTAGAGACAAGATGTGTCGTTTAGGCCCCAACCAAGACTAGAAAACCTAAAACTAAATGCTATGTGTCCTCCGATTTAAAATCGGCTTCGCATTTATTTATAACTAATAAGAATAGGAAGAACTGTCTAACAACATTTTATAAAGGACCATACAATGTCAAGAGGATGACTGACAAGAATTTCATCATAGAAATAAATGGCATTGAGGATTGTGTTACGTTGGATCGCTGTATTCCCCAGTTTATCTGGATTGACGGTGTGACCGAATTAAAAGATGCGTCGAATGACCGTTCCATGGGTGAATCTGAGGTGTGCAATCCCATCATGCAGGCATATAATGAAATGCAGTACTCTGAAGAACCGTTGTCTAACATAGCAAAATCTTATTCTACTGAATCACAGCATGAAAACTATTTGTCGATACCAGATGATTTTGAAGAACCAGCGAATGTTGTACCGGGCGAGATGACGACGTCAGGGGCGCCAGTATGCACAACTCGTTCTGGAAGAATACATCGTCAGCCGAAGAACTATGATTACGTCTATTATTAGTCGTTCCTCTTTTTCTGAGAAGGTGGTGTATGTAGAGGATGTTAAATCCTCCGCCTTATGTAAAATGACCTTGACTGATAAATTTACACCACCATAGCTGATTGTAACGAACTTTATTTAAAAAGATTTTTTTCTTTTTATTTTCCAGAACATTCTTTGTTTAAATACTTGATTTTAAAATTGTGCACTATTTTCAGTTTTTGAGTATCTCGCTTCCTGTCTGGTTCTAAAATTTTGGTCTGCTGCATTTTAACATTTCTTTCCATTATAAACGATTACAACATTTTACAATATAATCTTCCATCACTTGCCTTGTGTTCTGATATAATATAACACTGAGGAGGAGCCTTGGAACAGGTATAATTGTTTTATTTGGGGTCACGTACACATCAAAACAGATTATTGCTGTGACTATAGCTTTCCAACTCTCACCTCCCAACTGCCATAAGTAAGTGTCAATTTAATTATTATAACATTTGATCATGGATACTGATATTAAGTATGAGGACACATGCATGTTAGTGCAGGACATAGCGGACTTGAATTTGTATGACACAAGCAATAATATAAGCATATCAGACTCTACTGTGAATTTTAGGACTTCCAGCGATCTGGCATCTATGGGGCTTACAGACACGAATAGGTTAGGGGCCTCAACATGTAAAGCATGTGCTACCATAATTTAAACAAAGAGACTAACAAATAAATATAGTATATGATTTTCAAAAATAAAATTTGTTATGAAACCAGCATTAACTTGAAATGTCGAAACATAAAAATGTATTATATACATTATTGATACATATTATCTTCCCAGTCGCGTATTACGAGCTTCTACAAGGTTAACATTAGAAGGCAATGTTGAATACCCTAGACTTACTGGCCTGGTGCCAGTAAATGAAACTGAAAATTATATTTGAATATATTTACAAATTTTCAGAGAAGAAATTTGACCGGTTTCACCACAAACACATTGGCTTTTCTAAAGTACGATTTTGAAATAGCGGGTTGTGCAGTTTTTAAGATAATTTTTAATTCCTTAATAATATATGACCTCATCTCAGCTCCTATTTCTGAAAAACGTTAAATTACTTTTGTTGTACAGCAATTTGTTTATTTCTAGTAGAATAAATGAGGTATATATGTTGTGATGAACAGCATTTTTATATTATTAGTTATTTTATGAAAGTAAAAGAAATATTTGGTCTCCTAAGTATTCTTTTAGTGATATGCCTTCGAGATTAGGCACAAATATTTCTTCAATAGTTTTAGGTTTTTTGTTTATATTACCCGGTATTGTCAAAACAGTGCACTTTAATACAGGTTTATATAAGGAGATGGTATTTATATTTTTGTTGATATAAAAGCTCAAAACATTCAAGAATTTTACTTATGTGTCACCGCTACGACATATCGGGGTTAATCCTAGTCCTAGGCTTTATATGCAGTTAATGGGAGTTATGGAAATTATGTTCGGGACTGCCTTGATAGCCGGCTCTAATATTGCTCGGAAAGGGGCCTGCCTCGGACTGATGCTTCTAATGGTTTTTACCGCATACAATCAATTTGCCCTTGGCAACTATGATGCAGTAAGTTTTTCTTTTAGTAAGCTCGTCCGCAGATGATTGTTCCTTGTGGTTATTTTGGACTACTGGCATGGCGTTATATGGCTTTTGAAAGACTTTCTTATTCTTCCTTAAACAGACCTAAATCTGATTAAAATATGTACTTTATTTTGTTTTTATTCTATCATATATTGCATTTAAATTTCTTTTGATATGAAATAAATATTTGTAATAAATCCATGTTTTCTGTTTGTCTTATCATAATTGCATATTAATATTTTAAATGAACATTTGTATTGTGCTAGGATCATCAGGGGCTTAAAAGTTAATATCGATAAATGGAGATGACTCGAAATAATGAACGATGTCCTGTTACAGCTTATAACGTATTCTTGTTGAGAGTATTAATTTTCGCACTTAGAAACTGCCATTACTCTTCTGCCAGAACAGGTAAGAATTGTAATTTTAACCATTCTGCTATAAATTACTTTTAATAATAATAAAATTTTGTTTCGTCACGAAGGTCATCGGGATGAAAATCGATAAGATCAATATACGAATCGAACGAACTTAATGAATGGGTTAGTAAAACAATGACTAGCTATTGCTTATCGGTAATGTTAGCGATGTCATTTCAACGAGTTGAGGAAGAAAAAGCCTTTAGTAGATTTGTGGCGGTGCCTCATGTAGATTAATAAAGTTCGTAATGGCAAGAATAAAATCGACTTAGTTATCCATATCAACGGCAAAGTGTATTACGCTTCCAGTCAGTGATGTCGTTTGGGAATTTGTTACATGAGTCCAAGTTAATAGCTTTGTACTCCTGGTAGGGAAGACGATTTATCTCGGCGGATAGTGCGTTGAAACTAGGTGATTTTGATAAAAGCCAGGCGGATAAAATGAGGGTGTGGTTGGGTTGAGTTAATAAAACAATGTAATCTGTAAATATGTTGCACCTAAGTTTCCTAACAAACGTTTTGTATGTCTATATGATCATGTACTAATTTATTGTAAATTTGTTGATAAAAAATTTTCATTTACATATGAAACTGTAGAAGAATAACATTTATCTCTGGACTAGGAATATATCATTTTTTCAACTGACAAACTAAATGACTTATTATAATCAAGGTTGCGATCTTGATATAAACACCTGACTCATTAATTACTTACATATGTCAGTATTAACTAAGAATTGTATAGTGTAGACAAGGCAATTCATCCAGCAGATCGGTTTTGTCTCTTGGGAACTTATCATACCGGCCGTTAATTTTCAGGACTAGGACTCGGAATCTGGTTCACGCAGCTCGGATCTGGCTCTAACCACTGGTTCATCCCATTGCACACACCAGAAGGTACTAACCAAGTTACATTAGTTAGTATTGAACTGAAAATTGTGTTCAGTGTAGAGTGCGGTAGGATGGCTCAGTGGTTAGAGTACCAGATTCCGAAGCAGACGTGCCCAGTTTCGAGTCCTGTCCGCGGCAAATTCTGGCCAGTACATGATGAGTTCCCAATAAGGACAAAACCGGTCTGCTGGATGAATTGCCTTGTCTACACTATACAAGTCTTAGTTAATACTGACATATGTAAGTAATTAATGAGTCAGGTGTTTATATCAAGATCGCAACCTTGATTGTAATAAAGTAAGAATATTATCAGTTTACACATTAAATGGTTCTAAGTTTTACACATTTGTGATATTACCGGCAAAATAAAGTATGCTGTATGTGTGTCCTTTTGCATTTTGTTTTTAGAACGTTTTAAAATTTACTTTGAGTTTAAAAGGTACATTTTAGAATCGCTCATTTTATATTTTATTGAAGTGCATTTTGAACGAGTTTCATTTATTTGCAGATTCAGTTGCTTAATATAATATGCGATCTTATTATAGCTGAATTTAGAGGACAAAGAATTTTTTCCTTCAATATACGCGCCTTGAATACTTGTACTGTATGAAAAATTCAGACTTTTGGTTAATATATATGAACGTCACAAACGGAAGAATGCAAAATTTAAAGTCAAGAAAATATAAATCTCTTAGCATATCCAACATACACATTACGAGCATAGGAACCAAGCAATTATTTCAGGAGGAATTTTAAAACTCAAGCGCCTTTAGTATCAAACGCGCATCACGAAAGGTTTATTGAAGCAAACATAGAATTTAGCCTACATTGACTATACGAAGTACTAAATATTGCAGTGGAGTTAAAGTCAAGGGAGAAGAAAAATGGTCTTTTTAGCTGCGTTAAATAAATAAAGCAATGCTATAATACAAATTATATCCAAATTTGTTTATTTTGGTTCTACATTGCCCGAGTGTGTGTTTTGTGATAATTGTGCAGATTCATTCTTATTATCGCACATACGCACCGTAGTTCCAAAGAATTTAACGTCACCGTTTACAACCATTCCACTGAGGAAGTCGACAGTGTTCCTCTGCAAATTAATCCAATATAAAAATCCGGACTGGCATGCACAGAAATCGTTCTATTTGTATTTAAAGATGACTACTACCGTCAGTTTAATTGTATTGCCACTGGAATTAGTGTGAAACCGCTCATAGCGGATAAATACATGTATGATTTAGGAAAAGCAGCCTATAGAATTGAATAATGTACGCTATATGTAAGATATACAAACCATCTACTATACTTTAATCTGGAAGCTGTAAATCGTAGAAAAATCTGGAAACAGCCTAAAAAAGCCGACCCAGACTGAAGGGAGATAAAGAAGACGTGCTTGCATTTCTCAACATTCAGGTCTGAGATAATGACAGTAGCCTTATTAGCTCGATAATTCACGTTCAGAGGACAATAAATTCATGGGAACAGCAGTGTCTTACAAGAGGAACCTAGTCAATAATTTAGTTAACTGAGTCAGAAAGATATGCTCTGAACCCAAGGTCGAAGATGAGTTAGATTATTTGAAGATCATGCAAATGAACAACTATCCAGATAAATTCATTGATTTTAACTTGAGATCTCTCTCGGTTTGCGGAACAGATGTCTAACTGAAAAATCTACCGAATCTATCCTGCCAATGATGTAACCCTGACTCCATGATGACTAGAACGCTAAAAGATCACCTGCCTTCTTTCTACAAAGCTCTTATTGTCTATCATTTTAGATATATGTGCTTAAAAAGTTCATCCAGAGTGTGGTAGCATCATCCGCTGCGTCAAAGTTACCGATCATATAATTCAAACACAACACAAATGAGCACATCTAACTTCTCCATTCTTCACAAAGAGATCATAAAATTCTTAAACATCTATAAAGCACTGTATATCAACATCAAGTGTACTTGGTACATTTTCAAAGGTTTCATTAGCACAATACAGCGTCTTACTCAAAACAAAAAATTGCTTAACAGCGCATATTCAGAAAAAACAGAAAATTGTATCTGTAAAAAGGTTATCAAATATGATATAAACAACAAGGCCAGATGGGAAAATGACATAGAAAAAATGTGTAATTGGAGAGAAACAGAAGCTGTATACTTACCACAAACACTCGAACCCGAATTATGCAGAACCAAAATAAACAAACAAGCAACAATATATGCCACTAAATGATTGGCCAGATATCATGCATATAGAAGATAAGAGATATCAACATGCACATTTTTAAACTAGCAAATGCAAACCCAAAACTATCCACATATGCAACATATATAGAACATCCCGAACAAATATCATTCTTTCATTTGGATAACAATGTGTACCAAATGTGTAATTTAAGTTTTTGTGTAGTTAAGCATATGTGACATGTTTTTGTCAAGATTTTTCCAAAGAATTAACAATTACATTAACTTTCATATTTTTAGTCAGTGCTTCTCTTCCTGCTGAATAAATAATTATTTATATGTCATAGTTTATCATACCACACAGAAAAATATAGTTCAGTCAATCAGTATCAATCCTCCATTTGAAATGAACAACCTAGTATTTAATTACTGCCCACATAACAACAAATGTCCCCGGTGAAACATGCTTATTTATTTAGTAGTATATGGAAAACATTTTTGTGTTCATCATAGCTGCAGCCATGAATTTGGATTTAGCGTATTGAGAAATTAAACTAGTAAATGATGCAAATACATATTTAAGCTCATTAATTTAGAGTATTTGCTTTATTAAATTTATTTATTAATCATGTAAATATTAATTAATAAATAAGTATTCACTGAAAATTATCTAGTAAAGAAATATTTTTCCCTAGCTAACACGTATTTAATGACGATGAATTTATTAAATTAACATTGTCTGGTTAGAATAGCAGTTGTGTGCGCATTGTTATGAAACTAGTAACGGTGACCTATTTACGTTGGTCAAGATTCATGTCGTACAATTAATTGACGTTGTACTACCCTTGGCATTGGTGACTATGTAGTGTGCACTTTTTTAATTAAGGAGAGGAGTGGCAAAGTTGTGGGCATTTTATAATGTAAGACAGCAGATGCCAGTTAACGTGAAAGGGAATCGCAAGATAAAGCATTTAACGAGGGACTGTTATATTTAAGTAAAAATAGATTAATTAAGAAATTGTTTTTCTACATTGATAATTAATTAGTGAATAAATATCTTTTTATTTATCCCTTAATTGACAAGTAAATAGAAACGGTGCAATTAGAAAATATGATTGACTGATATAAAGTGGACCTGTATGCGTGCGTGACGAATTATAGGCTAGCTGAGTAACTACACCATTACGACTACGGCTTGGATTGCCATTTGGAAGATTTTGTATTGAAGAATGTCATTTAAAGGCTAAATCTTGATGCATTTTTGATATCATTTGGAAAATTTTTTGTCAGTAATGTCTTATGGAATTATTCAAATTGGTCAAATGTTGGAGCATTTTAGCAATAGACATTGTTAAAGAAAGAAATAGCTACAGTCCAATTGCCAATGTTTAGGCCCGCTGAGGAAGATGCATCATCATCATAATAGCAAAATAATCAAATGTCCTTTGATGAATGCGATTTATTGGTGTAAATGATTGTAGGAAAATCACTAGTTTCGTAACAGACAGCAAAGAAACATTGTTTAATAAAAAATGCTTCACTGATGTATAACCATGGATAAAGAAAACATTTAATATTGGAAATTTAAAGCAAAATATGCACATAAAATATGATTTATGCGCGGATGGATCTAGTTTTGGTAACAAACAGAAATGAGGAAGTCTAGACCTCTACACAACTCTATCTAGGCCCAATCAACTTTGAAGCAAGGTGACTTCGTCAAAACAGCTTCCTTGAGATTTTTGCGATACAGCACCATAAATAGGGCCAGCCCTCGCAATTATAGAATCACTAGAGTTTGAGCGATTAGCGCTGTTGTTTGACAAGTACAAAGAATCTGTTTACTGTCAGCAGTTTCCTTTCAAGAACCTGTGATACAGCTGGTATTAAGGCCATTGATTGTTCAGACAGCATTAGCTTGCTTAATACATTCAACAGTCCTGAACCGTCAGGAGATCGAACGAAGAGTGTGAGAACAATTACAGAGGAAGCCACGGTATTATGCGACGAGATCTATCAATTTGCTTCTTTTCGATAGTAATTGCTAATTGATAAGATTCGTCGGATTCAACATTTGATGGAATTTAAAAAATCCTTCTTTGTTATCCACTCGTCAGAGACAGGGAGGCTGTCGTATCTCTTTTTCACAATTCCTGATAGAAATCAAGGGTGGGATAGCATAAATGAAAATATACTAAACTAGGATGTAGCTTTTACATAATTAAACGAACATTGGTTGCTCGGGTGGTGATAACAATTATTATAATCAAGGTTGCGGTCTTGATATAAACACCTGACCCATTTATTTACTTACATATGTCAGTATAAACTAAGAATTGTATAGTGTAGAAAAGGCAATTCATCCAGTAGTCCGGTTTCGTCCTTATTGGGAACTCATCATGTACTGGCCAGAATTTGCCGCGGACAGGACTCGAACCTGGGCACGTCTGCTTCGGAATCTGGTGCTCTAACCACTGAGCTATCCTGCCGCACACTACACTGCACACAATTTTCAGTTATATACTAACTAATGTAACTTGGTTAGTCTATTTTTCCTTTAGGTGGAGCTCATATATATATATTTCTAATTCGGAAGAAAAAACACTAGTAAAAAAGTGGATAATGGCCATTCATTTCGAGATTACTAAACTTCGCTTTACAATTTTTCATTTATATACATTCTGGGTTTTCATTTGATTATGCGGGTGGCAACAAATCTGACTCGGTTTTAATTCTATTTCTTTTTTTGGCTGATTGGTAAGTGTGTATGCGCCTGTGTCTGTGTGTGTCTGTTTGCATGTACAGATCTTTCTCGCTGTATTGCAAAGTGATGTCTGAGATCTGGTCATTATTGTATTAATGGCCTGAGTGTTAACTAACTGTTCGCATTGTCAAAGACTTTATATTATGTTAGCTTCACTACTGCAGGTTTACACATTCGTCTAGGAGATTATACCGCTCTATTATCCCACATTCCTCGCCCAAATATATAGTGGTTAAAGGGCGTAATACCGGCTCCTACTGATGAGTCGCCAGTAAGCACGAAACGAATGTCCATGAGATTATACTTTCCGTTCATGCTGTCTTTGGTTTATCCTTCTGGTCACAACTGAACTAATTTGTTACTAGGTACGCAACACCTAATACATACTTGCGTGTATATTAGCTCTCCGCAACAAACAGTATTTAAGTGTTCGCATTATTCGCTGTTACGTGTGCGAGTGCTACTTTTCCGAGTGTAGTCTTTCGTTTCACTTTTTTGCGCAAATTTGTTTTCTCCACTTGGTAACAGCGCAAGTGCGGATTGCAATGCTGAACGCTCATATTGTGTGGAAATTTCTTTCATCGTGTGTACATCTGTTTTTTCCTGTTTAATTTTTTGACAATCCGATTGAATGTTTTTTGATTCTAGTAATGTTTAGTTGCAATTCTATCGTGGCCTTCGTTCTGTCTTCACCCTTACACAACGGTAGACGCCCAGCACCCCACAATCAGTATTTATTTGGGGTACTGGGTGTCTACTGTTGGGTTATGGTGAAGACAAAACGAAGGCCACGATAGCATTGCAACTTTACATTCCTGTGGTTATTTTCTGCAGAAAGAATTACATTAATGATTGATTAACTCGATTATGTAAACCAAGTTCGTGACCTTGAAGTAAGCACCAATCCCATTTTATTTAACCAGTCGTTGAACAGCATAGCAAATGGTACCGCCATCCGCGCTATCAGTGATTGCTTAATTGTATTACCCATGTATATGTGGCGAAAGCTGCAAACAGTTTAATGTTCGTGACTGAATAGAAATTGTGCAGCCGACATGTCTAGTAAAGTTTAATGTATGCGAGACTGCTAGAGGTGAGAGCTGCATATCTAAATTTGATTTCCATATATATATATATTCAATGCGGTTTGATCCACGATAGTCAGTTTGCCGTCGTTCTGAAGTATGAATATTGTTGGATGAAAGAAGAGAATACATGCCAAACGTGTTCATTTCCCATAGGACGTGTTCTGTGGTTTCTTCTCGGTACTAGATCTTCCTTTAATGTTTATATTGTCGTCATGTGCTTCATTGCATTCGCCAGGGGATCCGCTTAATTTTTTTGTAACTTGATTAATAAACTGTGTGATTCTTTCTCGTACAGCAATGTAGACGGATACTTATAGTTAGTCAGTGTAATCTGCTTACAACACCTTTTCCTAAATCATCTTTGGTTCTGTGGATTGAGACATCATGTGGTTATAGCAAAAGAACTTGTGATACACAAAATATATGTGTTTCTAATGTACTTACGCATAATTCATTTTTAATCTAAACCCTGTGGCCGGGCAAAGTGGATGCACTTTATCTCGGTTACATAACCGATTGGAATATGACCTATCTAAAAATTCCAACTACACCCAGTACCTTATAACTCCATTCAACCATATGTTGTTTGACGATTTATTTTAATGTTCACGTATTTTTCCTGGAATTTAAAGTAATTAATGCATGCTCTTATACATTACCGCGTAGATAACTTAAATTAATTTCATTCTTTAGTGGTTTGCTTGTTGCAAAGAAGAAAATTACACATTCCCTCCGTTCTAATTTGGTGCACTTATGCTATTACAACGACATCAGACATCGGTGTTAGCGAGCTTGATCGCCTAATTAACTTTGCCCAGCTAATAACCGAAAAAGTGAAGTTGTCTGCCCAAAATGAAAGTCCTGCTTCTAAACGTTTTTGTGCTTCTCTACTGGAATTTCTATTCATAGCTAAAGAGTTGGTGAGTTTTCATTACCTTTTTTCTTGTTGTCATTTTAAAAGTCATTCACTTAATTACAGTGTGCGGGGATAGTTAACATGTTGGTGTTATATTATTTAATGATACACATGTTTGAACAATTAGCATGAGCATTAAAGTTGACAATTATTTTTGCAGATATGCTTATTATAGGAGAAATATTATCTTGAAATACGTTTTAACCTATGGCGAAATTACAATGGATAAAAACAACCATTTCAGCACCTGAAAGGTTAAAAACTGCCATTATTTTATTTATATCTTCATAGAGATTTTGTAACCCTAACTGATATATTCGCTTTGAAGTTACTGTAAAATAACGTTCTGGATACCAGTACAACACTGAAATGTAATTACATTAATTTCTTGTCAAATCTCGTAAGGACAGTATTATATGCGCAAGGAAATAACCACGTTTAATCAAATGAATTAGGATATGACATATCAGATATTCATTAGTACTTACTTTTTGAACCTAAATGGAGTGCAACGTTGTCCATCGTTTTCTAAACTTCCTGCCTATGTTTTTATTCTGTTAACTATCGTTAATTCTCCTAGGAAGTGATACTCTGCTTTTATTGTAAACTGGACTTGATCCATATCAGTTATCACATTTCGCGATAATCATGACATCATTCAATTAAATGTGTAATAGTTATACATTGTTTGTTGCAGAGAACTAGCATATATGCAATTATGCATTAGGTAATGTTAACCTAGTTAATAGGTACGCAACACCTAATGAACAACAGCAAAATAGATCGTTGATTCTCTGTTACGTAGTCATGAATAAGCTGTAAGTGAGCATTATGTTTCCCTTTCTTTAGTTGTCGCGCACGATCTACCTGTAAAACATTTTCAATGCACTAATGACAGTTTGCTTCAAATATAGAAATATTCACGTCCCTTCTGACACAGTAAAACAGCTCTAGACTCGAAATAAAATATGTCATTATCCCGACAGTATCAGTTAGTTTGACTAGCCTGGACACGTTGGTCATCCGGCTAAAATTTCTATGGCTCCGGTACACGATATAAAGTTAACATGTGTGTATTCAATAATGCATGAAGAAATGTTCAAAATATTAATTTTACGAAGAAAGAAAGTGCATAAAATATCAGCTTCAATTGGCGCCGAGGAAGTACCGATCCACAGACTACATATTTACTTGTATGTTTGGTTATCGAAAATGTATTAAACACCATGAAAAGGGAATAGAATTATTACATTTACTTAGAGTCATTCAAGGTAAATTTAATTACATACTCATACGTTCCGTTCATGCTCCCTCTGGTTTATCCTACTGGTCATATTTGAACTAATTTGTTACTAGGTGCGCAACACTTAATACAAAGTTGCATTTGCTTTAGCTCTCCGCAACAAGCAGTATCTAACTGTTAAATATTTAATTGAATGATATCATGATTACCGCGAAATGTGATAACTGATATCGATCAAGACCAGAGTTCGTGATTTTGATATCAGATACCGACTCGACATCTATAGTTTTCGTACCATGTACCTATTCGGCAGCCATAAGTATCAGGTACTGACGCAACAGCCATAGTGTTGGTACCCTTTACAGGATCGGTATATATATTATATATAATGAGTTGGCATTTTCGAAGACTTTATATGAAGTTAACTCTACTTCTACAGGTTCGCACGTCCGTATAGGTGACTGTACCGTCCGATTGTCCCAAATTACTTACCTAAGTATATAGTGCGTCTAGGACGAAATAGTGCCTCTTACCGATGAGTCTCCAGTAAGCTTGAAACGAATGTGCACATGAGGTTATTGTTTTCGTTGATGTTGACTTTACTTTTTCTTCCGGTTCTATTTTAAATAATTTGTTATTAGATGCGTAACACCAAATACACAATTGCATATATATTATTTCTTGGCAAAAAGCAGCATATAAGTTACATATCATAATTACCGCGAAATGTGATAACTAATATCGACCAAGTCCAGAGTTTATGGCTTTGCTGAAGTAACAGGTGTTCAGAAGTTAATGGAATTCGCAGTTTAGAAAAAAATTAGTATATCGTGAAATCTATTGTGTTGATGCCTTGTTGTTCCGACTCAACAACCATATCGTTGGTTCCATGTATCGATTCTAGAACCATTATGTTGATGCAATGTACCGGCTCGGCAACCATTGTGTCCATACCCTTTTTAGGCTCGGCAAATATACTATATATTGAGTTAACTTTAAAGTCACATTTTCGCAGACTTTATACTAAATTATTGCTACTACTTCTGGTATACACATTTGTATAGGAAATTGTACAGTCCAATTGTCCCACATTCCTTGACCTAATATAAAGCGGCTATAGGGCGTAATACAGGCTCCTTATGGTACTACTTGCAGTAATTTGTTACCAAGTGCACAGCACTTATTAAATAATTGCCTATATATATATTAATTCATCACGACAAACAGTATATGAATGTCACTGGGCTATGGCTGGTTTTTTGCAATGCCTCAGTGATAATGATATAAAGATCATGCAAAATTGTTCATATTATTATGTTTGTTCGTGAAACAGGCAAAAAGCTTATTAATGTAACTCAATTGCTACGCACATCAAGCGAAAATAAGCTAAATTGTGGAATAGCTTATTATTCTCTAGTGCGTCCTCTGAACACCAGAAAAAGAAGCTTGGATCCAACGTGGTTTGTAATGAAAAGTTCTTTATCGCAAAAAAGAAGGCATCGGTCTTTAGACTGACGATCATTGGTAAATTTTAGACAGGAAAATAAGTTTTCGTCATTAAACCATCATTGATTGCGCGAGTGATGATAACAGTTTTTAGGTCAAATTTATGAGCTTAAAATAAACACTAATCCAATCCTATCTAACCAATCACGCAATATCGCCAGTACGTGCGATTAATGCTAGTTTTGTTATGTTAGCAGACTGGTTTGTTGTTTACCTCATATTTGTATACTTTATTTATAAAAAAATTCGTAAGTCAAGATTTTTTGCACCCAGTAAAAAGGCCTTGCGAATAAATTTGTTGTTTTTTCACGAATAATATTCCATAGCCATCGAAATTGCCGCCCTGACGATCGATGGACTCCAGAGGGTTCTGAGACAACGGAAATATAAAGCTTTCCGAGTGTAAAGTCCCTGTTTTGGTTGGTAAAGCAAACTGGTCTTTGACGCCTCAAATCTATGAACTCTGAACGGACGTTTCTCGTAATCCTTGGGTCGACATCCTTTTGATAGAAAGGAAATTTGGAATTTAAATCATCTGGCCTCACTAGAAATGAGCGAATTAGTTTACTTTTACTGCCCACACCTAGTTAAATCAAAGTTGCGTGCTTGATATAAGCACCAATCCAATTATTTATACGTTTATTAGTATAAATCAAACATCTTCTAATGTAGAAGAGAAAATTCACCTAGTTGACTCTCATGGAGCTTTGAATATTCTTAAAGATATGCGGCAGTAAAGTATGTGCGCTTTAATGGTAATTTGCTGTCGTCCATGCTTATACCTATTTTAAAATAGAACAATATTTATCATTGCGAAGTTTTAAATTTAAGAAATTGCAATTTGCGAGAGCTGTTGCTAGCTGTGATGGTAAGTTGATAAAATTGATGGTATACATTTGCTTCTTTTTTACGCATTCCCAATATTTTTTAAAGCCAATAATAAATTTTAAATCTATGCAGGCTATCAATATACAAATCGAGTCAATAAGTTCCCAGAAGGATATAATCGCAACATTGTCGCGGATGAACTCATATTTTCCAATCAATGAGGTAAGTTAACAAATAGCTTTTTAGATTATGGACAGATAATTATTATATTCGTTTTGAAATTCGGTGAAGTCGAATTTATAGTTGGTTACAAAATCTCTAAGTACATTTTTCGCGCCCATATTGCTTATGCCATTAGCAGTCTATCTCATTAAAAGCAGAGTTAATGTAAATTAATTATTCTTTAATTTCAAAAACAGCCATGTGAGCCTCTCACCTTGAGGGCTACTAAAATGCCTGGTGCAATATGACTGAAAAAACAGGCCTCTGTGCCCACTTGAGAACCGGTATAGGTGGCTCAAATCGCAGTGTGTGTATGAGGGAAATTCACTCCGGTGGTGAAGAAGAGTCTTCTCTTATGACTTTTCTATTCTCTTTAGAAATAATCAGTGAGGACAGTAATTGGTGGAAACAATTATTATATTTATATAATTAAACGAACAATGATTACCCGAGCGGTGATAACATTTACTATAATCAAGTTTGCGAACTTGATATAAACACCTGACCAATTAAGTACACACATTTGTCAGTATAAACTAAGAATTATATAGTGAAGAAAAGGAAATTTATTCAGTAGATCGATATAGTCCTTAGTGGAAACTCATCATCTACATTTTATTCTTTGTTTATTCTGACAAATATATGTACTCAATAGGTCAGGTGTTTATATCAAGTTCGCAACCTTGATCATAGTACATTCTTATATTTAACTTCTGTACGTGAGAAATAAGTTCATTTCCTAATTACCGAATAGGTTTATGATAGCGTTGCTGGTCTGACTGGCTAGAGTCAATTGTTCGTTAGGTCGTGAGTGTCTAGTTTAAGATCACCTGTTCTGATAATATACTCTTGGGGCCAAAGTATGCTCCCGTACCATTTTCATGTTTTTCTCTGCTCTATATTGTACATTCATTGCTTTTGTCAACAGTCTAATGTTTAACCTCTTTATAAGCTTCCAAAGTTTTATTCCGACTGCACCAGTCACAAATATGACTGGATATTTTTTATTTCATGTTGAGGTCAGTTTAGTGCAGAAGTGGACATTTTAGTATGATTCATTTTCAATTGTCTTATTTTTCTATAGGGAAGGTTGGTGAAGCAGTATGCTAATCTGCTTTTATTATCCTAAAATAAATTTCACAAAATTCTTTAGCTGAGTTTGCTATATAATATGTAGCACAATAAATTGTGCATTCTGGGCAGTAGTGAATGATTGCTGCTTACAACTAATTTATCATACATGAACTGAGATACCTAGTTGTTTTTTTTTAAATCCGCATATAATTGTGAATCTGATTCATCATAATCATTAGCAACATTCAATATTTAATGCTTTATTGCCGCATCACTGAGCACGATTTCATGCCATATCACACAGGGTTTACAATTAAGAACTGTGAGGCATACGTGGACCCATCCTAGTAGACAGATTGGTCCTATAATACGCCATATTATCGTGGCTTCAAAATCTAAATGCCTTGCTTGTTGCGCTAATCTAGCATTGGATAGATGACAAAAGCTCAACAGGGAAACCTAATTAAGGGAAACGTAAAACGTGACCGAACTAGCGTAATTGATAAAGCTTAATTTTTACTACTTGTAGTTTGTGCTGACCGATTGAAAATACACCTGCCGAAGTTAGTGTTACTTATTCGCTTTTGATGACTGTTATAGCTTATGCTTTTCAAATAATTGTGGTAAATTTACAATAAGAGCCTAAGACCTTCTTCCAACTAGCTTATTGTAAATAGGCATGTTTATATACTTTGTACATGAGATTCTTCAGATAAAGTGAGGTAGTTTTTTTCCATTAACTAGAGAATTTTTAAGAAGACTATTCTAGTTTTTATGCTTGTATTCATCTTTTCACTTATATTACCTAATTAAATACGTGATCTTGTCGAATATCTTAATGCATTAATATTGAAGCCTCATATTTAAGGTAGGTGGTAGGTGATCCTGTAGCCGTAATTTACATTTAGAGGGTGCAAACTTCATACCGGAAGGCGGAATGACGACTGTTAATCACTTCATGGTTGCCTGAGCAGATTCTTGGTTGTAGAATACCCGTACATTATCACCTTCATAATCACGATAAACTAATCTACCGCCTAGAGAAACGTTTAAGTCTATATCCAGAACGCGTTGAAAAGTAGTGCTCATAATGTCATCTATTAAACAGTTAAATAAAAATAAAGAAAATAAATCCTTGTAAAATGCCACTGCTGGTATTGATATTTAGTTATGATTAATGGTAGAACCTTACGCGATCAGAATTGTTTGTGTAAGTAGATTATTCTATCTTGACAAATTAAATGGGCGTACTATATTTCGTTGGAACATCGAATTGATCGTTTGATCTACTGAATAAAATGCATCCTTTTAGTCTATAAAGACGGTAGTTTTTATGCTTATGTTCGAGTACTTTCTATGAAATATAATATGGTTAAAGCTGGTTGATTCTGTTTGGGATCCAGCTTTTTTCTCTAGAATTTATGAATCCGAAGCATTCATTAACATCTAGATTCGTCTGGAGTCAAATTTATACGATTATAGTTATTGTGCGAGCTATAACTGCTTTTGTGAACATTGGAATGATGGATAACTAACTCCAAGTAGCCAAAACGGTAAACTAGTTGATCTTGACTGTGGACATGATATCGTACTATTGTTAGACAATCGAGATACTGTTTAACAATAATTGATTGCGCGGGTGGTGGTAACAATTACTTAAATCAAGTTTGCGAGCTTGAAGTAAGCACCAATCGCATTGTATTTAACCAATCGTCGAACAACATAACAAAACTACCGCCAGCCGCAACGCACTGACGCGTTTCGACCTTCCATGATCATCATCAGAGTACGACGGCAAACTGACTATCGAGGATCAAACCGCATTGAATATATATGGCAATCAAATTTAGATATGCGGCTCTCACCTCTAGCAGTCTCGCATACATTGAACTTGACTGGAAATGTTGGCTACACAATTTCAGTTTGCCGTCGTACTCTGATGATGATCATGGAAGTTCGAAACGCGTCAGTGCGTTGCGGCTGCCGGTAGTTTTGTTATGTTGTTCGACGACTGGTTAAATACAATGGGATTGGTGTTTACTTCAAGCTCGCAAACTTGATTTAAATAGAGATACTGCTCAGGCCTCCTGGAATAGATTAGCAGACGTTGTTACGTCTTTCGGTATGAACTTCGAACCCTCTAAATGTAAGATAATTTTACAGGATAACTCAACACTCCCTCCAACTACGCGATTGCAGAATGAAGGTCTAGACATAGTTGACGGGCTTACATATCTTGGGAGCTCTATTTATATCTTGGGCAATATGTCCGACAAAGTGAGAATAAGAATCGCGATAGCTAGAGTAGCTTTCTCGAGCCTTCGTCATTTATAGAGAAATGCAAGTATTTCACTCTGCCTTAAAGATCGTGTTTACAATGCATCTGTACGCGCAGTTTTCCTATACGCTAGAGTTGATGATTTTAGACTCTTACAGGCATTAGACCATCGTTGTTTGAGAAGTATATCATATATGCAATTATGTATTAGGTTTTGTGAACCTAGTAACAAATTAGTTCAGTTGTGACCAGAAGGATAACATTTACTATGATCAAGGTTGCGGTCTTGATATAAACACCTGACCCATTAAATAAATACATTTGTGAGTATAAACTAAGAATTGTATAGTGTAGAAAAGAAACTTCATCCAGTAGACAGGTTTCGTCCTTATTGGGAACTCATTATGTTCTGGCCAGAATTTGCCGCGGACAGGGTTCGAACCTGGGCACGTCTGCTTCGGAATCTAGTGCTCTAACCATTGGGCCAAACTGCTGCACGCGTTATTTTGAAAATAATCTTTTGGATAAGACACCCGTGAAGCCAAAATTGTGTTTATGGTTCTTGGATGAAATAGTAAATTTCTAAAATTTAACTAATCGAATGAGTGAACTTCAATTCACCCTTGAAAGGGAGGCGATTTCAATGTTTTGATACCATGTTAATTTTATTTAGTTTGAAATTAGAGAGAGCTATTTTTAGTAAAAACGATTACTCGGGAATCCTTTTGAATTTCAAGTTGAATCACTCGTGACGTATGAAAGTCGATATCTCAGTGGTTAATGCTTTAACCATAGCCATCCCGCCAAACAATGCACACAATTTTAAGTTATATACTAACTAATGTAATTCGGTTAGTATTTTTTAATTTTAGGTGGAGCTCATATGGCATTCATTCAGACACAAAATTTCAATTAACAATCCCCAATATGTCATTATTCAACAGACATCACACTATATAGGGACGTGGTATTGAAATGAACATTTATATAATTAAATGAACATTGGTTGCGGGAGCGGTAGTAACAATTACTATAATCAAGGTTACAATCTTGTTATAAACACGTAATCCTTTATGTACAAATATTTGTCAGTATAAACTAAGAATTGTATAATGTAGAAAAGGAAATTCATCCAAAGTTCCAATTAACCATCCTCAGTCTGACATTATTGAACAGAAACCACACTTCATGAGGAAATGGTGTTGAAATGAATATTTGTACATTTCTTTTTTTATTCTGACTATAAATGTGGTATAAATTCCAGTAGACCATGGTAGGGGAAAGCTGAATATGAAACTGGAGTAGACATATTAATCTAAACTTGCAGACCTATCGTATAAGGGAATTAGGACTTGCTACTATGAAAATGCATTAAATTGGAAACAAATTCCATATCTAATGCAATAACTGTGATTCAGCAATTGTTGCCTTTGTAATTTGTCTCCTTGAAATTATCGAATAACGTATCCTTTTTTCCTACCGTATAGTTATTTTTGTTTTTCCTTGAAAATTTATTGCGTTTCTTCTAAGCCTAAGCTCTTGCATGTGAAGAGAAAATGAAAATCTGGTTAATTGATAAATTATTTATTGTACTTACGGGGTAAATTTTAAACAAGTAACCTACTGATTAATTCACAAATGAAAAAATATATTGCTGCTAAGAGAGAAAGCTTTATGAATACAGGGGCGAACGCTGATTTTTTCAAATTTATAGTGATAAATTCGATTAGCATAGGAAGATTCAGATTATTCAAAAGTAATATAAATTCTAATAGAATAAATGGTGGCTTAATTTTGTGTTTCCTAGCGCATTCGATAATTATATCCGTTGAGTAATTCTGATAAAACAAAAAATTAAGATAATAATCATGCGCATATATTGCTGCACTCACAATGTTGATAATTTAGAATAATTTGGTTGCGCAGCATAATTATGAAATTTTGTATGGAAGTGTCTTTCAGCACTGAAATTTTTTTCGAGATATTTCACTTATTTGAAGAATCAAATATTGCATAATGTTTTAGCCTACGATTCCTTGGTTGACATTGTGTTAAGTACGTCTATATCACATTCATCGTCATCATAATAATGTGTAATAACTCTACATTTGCGGATCTCGGCATAATAGAGTATACATTGCTTGTGGCGAAGAACTAATATACATGCAATTTCGTATTAGGTGTTGCGTACCTAGTAACAAATTAGTCCAAATAGGCCAAAAGGATAAACCAAAATTAGCATTTCCGAAGGCATAATTTCGTGTACACATGCGTTTCGTGCTTACTGGCCACTCATGAGTAGGATCCGTTGCTACGCCATATACACATTATATATTTAGTCAAGAAATGTAAGTCAATTGGACGGTCCAATCTCTTATGGGAATGTGTATTCAAGCAGTATTGGATTTAACTTCATATAAATGTTTCGACAATACGACTTCAAAGCCAACTGATTATATATAATATATACCGAGCCAGTAAAGGGTACTAACACTATGGCTGCTGAAACGATGCATAGTACCACACCGTGGATTTCAAGGTATGCTGGACTTGACCAAAATTGAGATATCCAACTTCTTCTTCATACCGGTTACTCCAGCAAATCCATGCACTCTGGACTTGGTAGATTTCAGTTATCATATTTCGCGGTAGTCATTACATCATTCAATGAAATGTGTAGTAGTTATATATTTTTGTTGCAGAGAAAAGTAAATATGCTATTATGTTTTAGTTTATGTTAACCTAGTTACTAGGTACGCAGCACCTAATGGCCAACGGCATAAAAGGTCGTTGCTTCGCTGTTACGTAAGCATGTGTAAGCTTTAAGTGGACATTATGTTGTCTTTTCCTAAGTTGTTGTGCAAACTCTACTTGGAAATTAATTTAACAATAATTGTTTGCGCGGGTGGTGGTAACAATTCTTTAAATCCAGTTTGCGAGCCTGAAGTAAACCCCAATCCCATTGTATTTAACCAGTCGTCGAACAACATAACAAAACTACCGCCAGTCGCAACGCACTGACGCGTTTCGACCTTGGCGAAAGCTACAAACAGCTAATGTTCGTGACTGCATAGAAATTGTGCAGCCGACATTTACAGTCACGTACAGTGTATGCAAGACTACTAGAGGTGAGAGCCGCATATCTAAATTTGTTTTAGAAATATATGCATTGCGGTTTAATCCTCGCTAGTCTGTTTGCCGTCGTTCTTTGATGATGATCATGGATGGTCGAAACCCGTCAGTGCGTTGCGGCTGGCGGTAGTTTTGTTATGTTGTTCGACGACTGGTTAAATACAATGGGATTGGTGTCTACTTGGAAATGTTTTCAATGCACTAATGACAGTTATCGTCAACTATAGAAACTTTCTCCTCGGTACTAACGCAGTAAACAGTTCTAGACTTGAAATGAAATTTCTCGATATCCAAACAGTGGCGATAAGTATGACTAGCCCAAACACGCCAGTCATCCGGTTGAAATTTTCTTTGGCTTATACTCAGGATATAAAATTAGCATGTGTGCATTTTGTAATGCCTGACGAAATGTTTAAAAGATTATTTGTAACAGGAATATAAAACGCATAAAATATCGGCTACAATTAGTACCGAGAATGTAGCGATCCATAGACTACATATTTATTTTTATGATTAGTCATCGAAAGTATATTGAACATCAGAATAAGGAAATAGAATAATTACATCTACTCTGAGTCACTCAAGGTAAATTTTGTGACATATTCATGGGCACGCGGACACTCAGACTTCCTTGTTTTGTGTGAAGCAGCTTCTGCTAACAACGACCCAACTTCGAACAATTTATCGCTGAAATTACCTACCTTTGCAATAATCTCAAACCAATCTTTAAATTGTAATCATATTTGTGATTTCTGTCTTATCCGTGCATTGGTGTTATTTATTGAACACAGTGAGTATCAGAAGAATTTTTGATTTATGGGCCTTTGTAAAACCAATTGGCCCGAATTTTTTCTGTCTACAGGTGTGATCTTCCCTTGTAACAATTAATAGTTACGTATCAGGCATCAGATAACTTATTAATAGATAATTAGATTTTATTCTATTGGCACATAAAAAGCTGTCATGTTTTTATTGTTTAATAAACGTTCTAATAAGATATCCCGAGCATTATCTTTATTATTACTTGTATAAACTTTTTTGCTTCGTAGACTAACATAAAAAACTTGGCTATTCGCCGACTGGTGTTTAACACTCTGGCGTCAGAGGAACAGCGTCAGCACCACATCAATAATGTATGGCGTAATTCTAGATTATCAATGTTTTCTCTACTCAACAACGCCGTGAAAGACATAATATCTTGCATAGAGGAGTTCCACCCGATTGAGTCCCCAGTAAGTAATTTTTACTTATTTCTGTTGTAAAGTAACGTTTCTTATAAATAGAATTCAGTGGTTACGCAAAAATAAAATTGGTTATATTATCACTATCATCAGTCATCTGCATAAACATTATTTCAAAAGAATTTCACTGCCGCACAACCACATAAGTCATGTCTTAGCTCGCTGTAAAATACCCCACCTACTCATAGTGCACTTTAAAAAAAATGAAAGAATGCCCAGTCTTCCACATTTTATGGCGAACACGCAAAATTTATTAGGAAAAATGCTTTACTAAAATCTCGAAATCTTATGCAACAGCCGAACAGGCTTAGCCAGTAAGAACGAATGCATGTGTGCATGAGATTTCGGCTTAAGTTCATGCTGGCTTTAGCGTCTTGGTCCTACATGAACCAATTTGTCACTATGTACTCCGTGCATTACAAAAATGCATTTCTTACTACCAAGAATATATTACTTCTATATCTGGGAAGGAATCCATACAAGGTAAGTGGAAGAGTGCTGTTATTGTGCTCATTCACGAGAAAAGATGATAATAGCACCCCTGCCAATCATAACACTTGTGAGGTGTTGTGCATCTTGTATCGAATTTATTCGAACGGGAACAGAAGGATTGGCAAAGTAGACATAGAAATTTCCGGCCTGATCATCGGCGGGCACTAGCTAGTAAGCCTGCGAATTGTAGCTAGAACCTTGCCGGATCTAATAGGATAAAGCTATCATCCTGTTTCATGTGAAGCCTCGCATGTGGTTTAACTACGTAATAACGCGTAGTGTCAAATGGGTAATGACGCAGTGAAAGCAAGCGTTAGGAAACCTTGACTACTGGCATCCGGGCAGATCGTGTTCATTGGTATTGGTTGGCACACTATCTAAGAGATGGAAAGCTGAATACAAACCGTCTCCACTACGAATGTGTTCTTTTACAGCCTACGCTTAACCATGAACAATACGAACTTTAGTGAACCCATACTGCATCGGCCATCGCGCAGGGTAAAAAGGGTCGGTCGTCTTAGCTGCTGAGTCGTGCAGGGTAGATAAGCGAAATCTCCGATTCTGCATCTCTTCTTTCGCTTTTCTCTTCTCAATTTAATAACAACGTTAGTCTAGATGCTATGAATATTGTGGATGTTGATTATATCACTGAGCCCATTATCGGATGGCCAAAGATCGAAAATATTTCAAATAAACTATCAACACATTTAATGCATGGACATTGAAATAAGCTAGACAACGAAAAGCTCGCGTATGTACGTTGAATAAATTAGAAATCGTAGTATATATTATGGAACTGAAACCAGAATGCAGGATCTCACGAGCATTACAGAACTGGGTGCACCATACTTATCTACGTGTTATTAGCTTCAAACCTCTAGTTGCACGGAATTTCCTCAAGCCGGTAAATCGGGTGCCGGTATTGTGCTTAGCTTTTTAGCTGTAGTTAATTTAATTGAATCGAGGTTGCGATCTTGTTATACTTATCAGTCTCTTTGTATACATACTTTTGTCAGTATAAACTAAGCATTGTATAATGTATAAAACGCAATTCATCCATTAGAACATTGTCGTCCCTATCTGATCTCTTCACTTACTGTACATAATTAGCCGTAGACATAGCTCGGACCTAGGCACGTATGCGTCGGAACCTGTTGTTCTAACCACTGGGTCACCCGGCCACAATTTCTGGACAGTACTCGAAGAGTTCCGAATAAGGACTATGCTGGTCTACTAGATGATTTAAAAATTTATACAATGCTTAATTTATAATGCTTACATCAAGATCACAACCTTGATATAAATAATTGTTATCACTACCCGCGCAATCGATATTCGTGCGGCATGCTTTAATAAATCTGCTAAAATCAATGGCAGAAAACTTAATCAACGTTACTTTTTTGTTGTATCTGCCTATGCTCCCACCGATTGCAGCACAGACGACAACAACGACGGTTTTTACTCCGACCTATGCTCTACTGAGTAGAGCAAGATGTTCCGACATATTCTTGGTTACAAATAACATGAATACTCAAGTTGGGCGTTTTATTAACGCAGAATTTCTTGTTGATGGAAGATACGCTTTAAGCTCGACGCGGCTGTTGGATAGGTTATACTTAAGTAGCACAAATTTCAGGCGTTGTGTAGGACAGTACGCAACTTGGCGTCTTCCAGCTCCAGGACATCAGTGGACTTAAACAGATCATGTAGCAATTAGTTGCACTCAGGTTTTCCGGAAAAAAACATTAAATATATCTAAGCAAGCTCAAGCAATCGTCTTTCGCACAAAAATATAAGTATATTCTGAAGTCGAAGTTATCTAGTCTTTATGGCGAAGATAAGATCCACTATGCGCAGTGCAGGTACCACTGTATGTGGCATTATAGGCTCCTGTAGATGTAATTATTGGGTCTCTGTAAAATCTACAGAAATTCCTAAAACAAAGCGTGAAACGTTATTCTCAAACAACCATCGGAATTAGAACTAGGAGATGCAATCCTATCTCTTAAACGTCGCAAAGTTGCAGGTCCCGAATGATTCGATGTCTACAACGAATTAACACACAACATTACTGCCAGCAGTGTTGTTTGTAATAGCTGGCCACTTACCTATTTTTGTTTATTTTTCCGTAGATGCTATTATGAGCAACACTCTTCCATACATTCCGGATGTAGGTGTCGAAGTTCCCTAAGGCAGTAGATTAGTCGATTATGCCTAGGCGCACGATGGTGTATTATTATTCATCAATCGAGATTCTGCTCTTATTGCGAATTTCTGGTACAGTTATCTTCGTAACATCCTTTTCTTAGCTAGGCAGAGATTTGGTTGTGTTTATGACGCGGTACGGTGAAGGCCACGTGAAAGCAGTTTTGCCGATTTTGCCCTGCCTTAAAGATGGCTCGGCCGTATTGGTGTTGTGTAAATGTTTAATCTGTCTCCATTCTGCGTGTTATCTATGTAAATATACTCATATTAACTAGATCTTCTCTATCATTGATTATTCTCCTGTAATACTTTTTCATTTTTTGTTATTTTACATATGATTATATGGCATGTATGATGATAATGATGGAAAAATTGGCATGAACAAAGTGTTTTACTTCATGTAAACTGCACCCAAAGCTCACCAGATATTTGGTCAAGCAATGTTGGACTGTTGCACGGTGCAATTTCCTGCTGAAACAGTAACAGTTAATTTCATACAAATGCGTCAGCAGTACGATTTCGAAGCAAACTGTCAAAGGCCCGTAAATTGCACGATGACCTTTCTGACATAGAAACACTTGACTAGACAAAAATCTGTTGCAGTCTATTGGCAAACTGGACGCATTTGAGATACCTGGATATTTTTATATTATTGGTGTGATCTCCTGGAACCCACCGTGCGGGAAACCATTATCTTAATTTATGGATGTAATTTTTATTAAATAGTGTCATTCATACCACAAGAATAAGTTAACTGATAAAGATCGATATCAATGTAAGGGTTTTCTGGCGTGGCAGGTGTTCTGAATGGTTATATGTTCCGTTTTGCGGAAAATTTATATTTCTACAAGTGTGTATTAGGTTTTATGTACCTAGTAACGGGTGTTTAGAGGTAGTTGTAATTCTCACTTTTCCCACATTCCTCTCCCAAATATATATTAGATATAGGACATAATACCGGCTCCTATTGATGGGACGCTATTCAGCACGAAATGAGCATGCACATGAGATTTTACCTTCCATTTATGCTAAGTTTCTCGTCTTATTAGAACTGATTGTGTACTAGGTGTCAACACCACATACTCAATTTCATATATATTAGTTCTCTGCGACAAACGGTATATAACTAGTATATATTTAATTGATTGATGTTATGGTTATCACGACATGTGATAAGTAATATCGACCAAATCCATAGGTTATGGATTTGCTGGAGTAACAGTTGTTCAGAAGTAATTGTAATTCGCAGTTTTGGGAAATTTCGCATATTTTTAAATCCATTGTATTGGCACCATTTACCAATTCGTTAGACGTAATTTTAGTACCAGGTACTGACACAACAGCCATAGCATTTATACCCTTTGCAGGCTTAGTGAAGTTATATATATATATATATGGTATATATATATATATATATATATATAACAATGACAAATACAACTTACAATAATGACATACTACATCGGCCGTCGCGCAGTATTATAAGGGTCGGCTTATCTGCTGAGCCGCGCAGGGTGGATAAGTGAAAACGAGCTACTGCAGACAACTCTATCTTCCCCTTCCTTTTCTCAATCTAACAATAACGCTCTTTTAGGTACTATGAATGTGGTTGGTTTAGATCATAAAACGGAGCCCAATATCAAAATGCCAAATATTGAAAATGGTTCTAGTAGACGATCATTCATTAAACCTAGGTTAGGTTTTAACGTAGGCGCATTTAATGTGCGAACATTAAAACAACTTGGACAGCAAGAATCTCTTGCTCGTACGCTGGATAAATTAGAAATCGACATATGTTGCGTGTCTGAAACCAGAATACAGTATCCTACGTGCATTACAGAACTGGTTGCACCATCCCTATCTACGCGTTATTGGCTTCCAACATCTGGTTCCACAGAGTTCTCTCAAACCGGTATGTGGGGCGTTGGTATTGCCTTTAGCGCGCGAGCTGAAGCTTGCTTAATTGAATGGATCCCTTTAAATAGTCTGTTGTATGCGGCACGTTTAAATGTATCTACTAAAATCAAAGCAAAAACCGTTATAATCGTTGCCTCTTTGTTGTATCTGCATATGCTCCTACCGATTGCAGCACAGAAGAAAGCAAGGGCGCTTTTTACTCCGAATTAAGCTCCTTACTAAGTGGAGCATGCAGCTCCGATATAGTTTTTGTTATGGGTGACATGAATGCTCAAGTTGGTCGCTTAAGTAACACTGAATTTCATTTAGGTGGAAGATACACTCGGCTCCCAACGATAATGGTGAACGGCTTTTGGATAGCTGCGCTGAACATAGACTAAATTTAATTAGTACAAACATCAGACGTTGTGTTATATGGCGTCCTCCTGCACCCGGACAACGGTGGACTCAAATAGATCATGTAGCAATTAGTTATACATGGCGTGGTTGCATCCAGGATTGTCGTTCTTTTTGGAACACTTATGTCGACTCGGACCATGCACTTATCCGTTGTAGATTTGCACTAAAATTTTCCGGGAAAATAATTAAGAATAAACCCCAAATTGATGTAGGCAAACTCGAACAACCGTCCATCCGACAAAACTATGAAAATATTCTAAAGGCTAATCTAACTGGTCTGAATAGCGAAAATCCGAATATACTTTGGTCCAAGATAAGTTACACTATGCACAATGCAGGTACTACTGTATGTAGCATTGTAGGCCCCCGTAGAAATAATCACTGGCTCTCTGTAAAATATATGGAAATACTCGAAATAAGGCGCCAAATTCGACCTGTCTTGATCCATAATAATACCCGTCGCAATATAAGACGCCAACTTAAGCGCAGTCTAAAAGTCGATCTCGAAAACTTTTGGACCAAAAAGGCTGAAGAAATGGAAGTGGCTTTCGCGTCAGGTAATAGTCGCTGTTTGTTCCAACATATCCGCGCAACAGGTCAGAGAAAATTAAAAGATAGTGAAACTATGAATGATAGTAACAACGATTTAATAACCGATAAAATAAGTCGTCTTGACAGGTGGGCTGAACAATTTAGAGATCAATTTTCATGGCCACCCGCGTCATTTCCGATTCCCGAAAGCATGTCTGCATCAACAGTGTGGAATGTTAGTCCCGAAGAACCATCCGAGTTAGAAGTACGCGATGCAATCCTATCTCTTAAACGCCGCAAAGCCGCAGGCCACGATGATTTGCTTCCAGGACTGTTTAATGATGGTAGAGATATAATTTCCAGAGCGTTGACCAAACTTTTTCATAGTATATGGAATAAGGAAACCGTACCACTTGACTGAAATGAGTCGACCATCATTCCCATTCTCAAAGAAGGCAATCGTAATTCGTGCGATAACCATCATGGTATAAGTTTGACTCCGGTCGTATCAAGGTTATTTGCTTCGATTATCCTACGTCGTCTTAGCGCTTCACGTGAATCACATACAAGAGAAGAACAGGCCGGATTCCGCGCAGGACGAGGTTGTATAGATAATATTTTTACGTTAAGGCAAGTTCTCGAACAGAGACATTTATATCACCGTCCCACAATAGTCGTCTTTCTAGACTTCAAGGGTGCATTTGATTCGGTGGATCGCAATGTTTTATTCCATATCTTGTCGAAAAGCGGTGTGCCCACAAAATTTGTTAATATTATACGAGCTCTCTACACAAATACTTCTGGTCGCGTTAAGGTCTACAACGAATTAACGCATAACTTTACAACCAGCAGTGGTGTTCGTCAAGGTTGTCCACTTTCCCCATTTTTGTTTAATTTTGTAATCGATGCTATTATGAACAACACTCTCCCACACATTCAGGATGCTGGAGTTGAAGTTCTCCCGGGCGATAAACTAGTCGATCTTGACTATGCGGACGATATCGTACTATTATTCGACAATCAGCATGCTGCCCAGGCCACCTTGAATAGATTAACAGACGTTGTTCCGTCTTTCGGTATGAAATTCGCACCATCTAAATGTAAGATACTGTTACAGGATCACCCACCACTCACTCCAACGTTGCGACTGCAGAATGAAGATCTTGACATAGTCGACAGGTTTACATATCTTGGGAGCTCTATCAATAACGTAGGCAATATGTCCGACGAGGTGAGAATACGGATCGCGAAAGCTAGAGTAGCTTTCTCGAACCTTCGTCATTTATGGAGAAACGCGAATATTTCACTTTGCCTTAAAGGTCGTGTTTACAATGCATCTGTACGCGCAGTCTTACTATACGCTAGTGAAACTTGGCCTCTTAGAGTTGATGATTTGAGACGCTTACAGGCATTCGATCATCGTTGTTTGAGAAGTATAGCACATGTTGGTTACCAACAACGAATAACTAACGTTGACATCCGTAGACGTATTTTTGGATCTGACAATAAGTGCTCGTCGTTAGAAAAACAAATAAGGCTCCATCAACTTCGTTGGCTCGGTCACGTTTTGCGTATGCCCTCATTTCGATTGCCCAGTAGAGCTCTGTTCTCTCATCCAGCACCAAATTGGCGTAAGAAACAAGGTGGGCAGATTTTGACATGGCAGAAACAATTAAAGTCACTTACATCCAAATTGGGTAGTATAGGACCCACTCGTCTGCCAGGATGGGGTCCTCGTGCGCATCATAGTTCTTGGTTAGAAACCCTTAGCGATATGGCATCGAATCGAGCTCAGTGGCGATCTTGTTGCAGATGTCTAGTAGAATCATCTTCGTAACTTTCTTTTCTTAGTAGGGCAAAGTTAGCTGCGAGGTTTGGTTTGTTTATGACGTGATACAGTGAAATCCGCAAGGAAGCTGTATTGCTGATGTCGCCTTGCCCGAATGCTAACTTGGCCATAATGGTGTTGTGGAGAGGTTTAGTTTGCCTCATTTCTGTGAGTTATCCTGATAAATTTACTCATAGTAGCAAGGTATTCCTTCTCTCTCTGCCTCTCTCTCGTAAATCTCACTAATAATTTGTCTAAATTCACTTATATACTTTTTTCACTCCTTATGGTTATATGGCAGTGAAACATTAGTCACTTTTGACTTTTGTGTGGCTGGACATGATGATGATAATGATGATAAATAGTGAATTGGCTTTTAAGTCTTTATATGAAGTTAGATCCATTACTGCTGGTATACACATTCTTATAGAAGATAGTACCCTCTATTTGTCCCATATACTTCATCCAGATTTGTAATAGGTATAGGACATAATACCAACTTTACTAATTAGTCACCGTTAAGCACGTAACGAATGTACAAATGAGATTATACTTTTTTTATTTTTTGCTGTGTGTCAACATCTCGTACACAATTGCATATATCCTAGTTCTCCGAAAATAAACAGTATCTACCTAGTAACTAATTTGCAAAAATAAGACCAGAAGGATATAACAATGTCAGCATGATCTAAACGTAAATTTTCGTATAAACATGCGTTTCGCACTTACAGACACCACTGCTTGAGTAACCATGCATATAGGAGTTTGCATTATCCAACAGTTTCCAATTCCTTGAATAAATAATACCAGCTCCTACTGATAGGTTGTCTGTTTGCACGAAACGCACGTATACATGAAATTATGCTTTCCATTTATGCTGACCTAAGTATATCCATCTGTTCCTATTTGTGACTAAAATACGCAATACCTAATACTTAATTGTCTTGGATAGTTGTTATCAGTTTGTGTTAGTACCCTGTGCACATTATGTATAAAGTATCTATTACGCATTGGCTTGGAAGTTTCATTGCTAAGTACGTTAAATGGAGATGACTGCTTGTTTGATAGGTATAAATATAAGATTGAACCGTCTAACTGGCCAACATTTCTTGACCAAATACTTGGTTTAGGCTTTTTGTTGGTCGCCATTAAGCACGAACGCATGTGTACAAACTAAACTTAGCATATCGTTCTTATCTTATATATATATATATATATATATATATATATATATATATATATATATATATATATATTAATTTGCTTCTGATACCTACTACCTAATGCACAAACGCTTTTCAATTTTTTCACCACAAGAGATGACACAAATTATAACCGTTTGGTTTTAAATAGCGAGCATTGCAAATGCGATTTCATGGTATTTTTAATGTTAAGTGAAAGACCCTAGCGAGAATGTCGTCATATTCATTTGAGTGGTTACTGCATGCATTTTAATATAATCAGTCAAGAATAACAGCTCGGACGTCTGGATTACTCTGATAACGAGAGATATGTAAACAGCTGCTGTTTGAATGCAGTAATAGCTCATTCGCGAAGCACTCTTATAGGGCATTTGCTATTATGTCACTTATTCATTTTTCGGGCTAAGTCATCGGTAAAACTAACAATTACCTTTCAGTTATTTTATAATTGCCATAGTTTGTAAACGAAAAGTCTTATTACATCGCTTCATTGGTAAGTTTTTGAATCGTAGATACACGCATGCATAAACGAAGAACTTTGCATTCCACAGAGGGGTGTTCCAGTGGAACCTATATCGACCATGCATGGTTAGCCATCCGTCTTTTTTGTATCCCTCTGTTATTAATTTTCCGCCCGTTTAAATGTCTCTTGATTATTACGTATGCGGTATGAGTGACCAAGTCGCTAATATCTAGAATAACAATATCAATTCATGACATCGTTGGTCAAACTTTGCTGTGAACCAACCATCTAATGGAGTTGCTTTGGTAACCTGGCAATTATGATTTGTAAGTGTTCGTTCCAGTAAATGAGCCTGTGGAAACAGATGGTTTTTCTTAACTAAAAGGAATGGTGGTAGCACATGGAACAGCGTCGGGATATAGCTGGTTGTTCCGTAAATTTCGCCTTTAATTATTGCCTCCAAAGACTCAAATACCACTGGTCAAATCAATACCGATGGGATATATTTATTCACAAATTGTTTGGACATTGTCAGCTATAGAAGTTGGCATATAAAGAGGTCCAACCGTAGATTTAAATTCAATAAATTGAAAATTTAGGGTGGCCTGCGTAACTTCAAAAACCATCTGCAGTACTTCTCAGTGAAAACCAATCCGTTCAGTCTAATCTTCGAGCTCTAGTAAATCACTATCGAGGACTGCCATCCGATGTGTTTTCAACAAAATTTGTGCACCTCTGACATCCATAGCTTCAGTCTTCGATTCGGTAATAAATGCTTCTTGATAGAAAAACAAGTAAGTCTATATCGACTGCGCTGGCTTGGTCACAGTTTGCATTAAAGATTGGGTTTATTATTTAAACTAAAGAAACGCATCGTAATTTGCTTTGTGATAACATTTTTTCGAAAGTAATTTTCAATTGATGAAATTTATTCGAACCCCAGCTGACCTTTCTTGAGAAAATACAATGATGTATTCATATACTTTTCTCATGCTATCAATGTAAGAGTGCTGAAATAATGTGTGCAACCAACTTAGACGACCAATTAAGATTTGCTATTCATCCTTTTAAACTAGTTGCATAGTGAAGGTTTTATAACCTTTGTCAAACACGTACGATTGTTCAATATTCTCGGTAAAATAAATTTTCTGAACAATCAACGGGGTTCTTATGCAACATGTCAAACTGATTGCGTCCAATTATTGTATGCATCATATTTACAAAATGTAAAATGTCCTGACCAATGTACTAGGCAGTCTAAATGAAAACTTGGAAGCGGCGGTGATAGGTGAAATGTTGCAGAAATGTTAAACAAATATATTATTAGTAAAAACAGAATAAATATGAAGAAATTCAATCTATGGATTGGGTTCCTCGCAGTCTATGCAGGATTTCCAGCTAAGCATATTGTGACAAACCGAATTTCATTTTGTTAATCTTTTAGTTCGAAATTCCTCTCCCAACCTTCAATCAATTTCCTTTCTGTAATGAAGTTTTCATTTATTTTAAATGGTAAGAATTTTTCATTTTAAACATTTTTCAATCGGTGAGTTCATAACGCTTATTATTTCAATCTTGCTCAGGCTGACATTGCCGAAAATTGCACAAAACACGGATTGTGCTTTCGCGCCGATCAGCTATTGCATAATCTTATTCAGGTGACAATGAAGCCAACGTCAGAACAAACTGTCGCATGTGGTCAAAATCCAGACGTCATATCATCGGATGCGTTAAAAGATAAAGGAATAACACGCGTCCTAGAAATTATTGATAGTTCTTTAGTAGCATAAACAAGTACAGATCCTAAACTTAGCTATCTTTTTTAACAACTGTAATACTCTTTTTCTTTTCGGAACTTTAGGATAATTGTCTACAATATGTTCCTCTGCTCTGATTAACATCTGTTTATTGTTTACACTTTTTTACCGTTTAAATTTTTAAAATAAGAATTGTGTTTTTTTCATTTGCTAATCGTATAGCCTAACATTTTATTGAGACATTCGTTTATTTACACATGTTTTGTTATGTAGAAGAACCAAAAGAAAAATAAGTTCAAACTAAAAGTTAAATTAAGATAAAATATGATTTCAGGCAGGAATAATAAATTTTTTACAAAACCATATGCCAGCAGTTGACATCGATGTATGAAATTTTAACGGCTCGATTGAGCTACCGACTTCCTAGTAATAAATGGATTATTCTCTCACTGACGTCTGACTTGAACAATAATTTACGATAAAAACACAATACACTGATAAATCATATAAAAAGAAGTAACTCGTTGGTGAAATACACTGAAACAGTATCTAAATATACAGTAAAAGATTGCAAACATTGTTCAATTAAATGCAAAATGGCAGAAAGATAATCCAAATTAATATTTCTGTTTGAATATGGTAATTATTTATTGCACACATGATGATAGATCAGGTAGTTTTTTCAGCAAATCGATGCGAAAAATTTTTCATTGAAATGTAATTTAAACATTGGGCATTCAATACAGAATTTTAACATTTCAAACTAAGATTAAAATAAAAAAACTAAAAGAACAACAGCCGAATATTGAATAGCATTCATCGAGTAATCTATTGATCAGGCAATTTGGAACGTCTAGTGTAATAACTCAAACATCACCATCACCTCTTTACCAATTTGACCTGCTTTTGCCGCCACATCACGTGATTCCAAAGCACTGCGTATCGCCATCAGATTGGCCATACACTCACGGCATTTTGTAATTCTATGGGAGTAAATGAAGTTCAAAGTGGCACAAGTGCAATGAAGCAATTACATACAAGTATATGAAATACAAGTGCTTAAATTGGCAAACATCACATACATTGAAAAGTGACGTAAACAGCTAATTAGCAGCGAATAATGCAGCATAAATATAACGGAATTTCTCAGATGAATTCTTCTTTGCTAAAGTTTTCTTGTATTTTAACAGAACGTAATTCCTGCACAATTGTTTAACAATGCCGCGGAGCATAAATCTGCAGCAGTGGCCAGCTCATTGATTTCGAATTCACTCAGGATTTGTGAACCTAGTTCGGCGTAATGATAAATGCCTCGAAGCGCCTACTAGGAATTCATTAATACAACACCGATTTTTTTTGCCAATATGTGAAACCCTGCTAGCCATCAACGAGCTTGTCCCTGTTATCTTTGTTAATACCTAGTGGTGCGGCTTACATAGGAAATAAAAGACGTATTAGCTTATCAGTGGTTGTATTTGATTAGTTTGTAAACTACTGAGAATCCACTCTTTCATATGTCTAAAAGCGAAACATGTTATATATTGTTCGACGCGGAAAAGTAACAAATTCACACACACACACACACACATATATATATATATATATATATATATATATAATATATACATATATATTTATATATAATTGGAACTGTGTATCAGGTATTGCGTACATAGTAACAAATTACTTCAAATAGGACCAAAAGGATAAACCAAAACCTCATGAACGAAGGGTATAATCTCACGTAAAAAATGTGTTTCTTACTTATTGAAAACTTATCAATAGGAGCCCGTACTACGCCCTATACCACTATACATTTGTTCAAAATATATGATACAATACATGCATACATAAAAATGCATAAATAATTATACAAATATATACTTAATCACTGGGATCTGAACAGTATTGTTGCTGTGATGACTTGCGTGCTCTTAAGACTAATCGGGCTATAGTGGTGCTGCTTCAATGCTGTTTCTCACACCGTGCAGATCAATGCGGAGATGTCAGACTAACAGGCTTAAGCCTTCACTATGAATTGCCCAAATATGGTTCATTTACAGTTCAAATGTAACAATAAATTTAAGAAATATATGTTTGTGAAACGTCGTTATGTTATGCTGATGTGATGCTTTTTAGTGATAGTAGTAGTAATTGTAGCAGTACTAGTAGTATTAGGATATATATAACGAAATAGATATTTGCATATAGGAACAAATACAAGAACCTAGTCATACATGCATACATACATGAATATACACATACAAGTACACATACATAAATGCAGACATAGATACATACACACAAAACGGAGATTCAGGTTGCTCGAACACCGGGTTACATACGAGCCTATAAATCCAGATTGGTGCCAGATTCCCAAAAATTATCGTCGACACAAGGATATCTAGTTTATTGAGAGAACGGTGCGACAGGATTAAGTAATCGATAAAAAGAATAACCGTATTCATTCTCACAACTCCTGATCTAACTCTTAGCTTTTAGTCATTGAAATTTCCTACAGCGGATCCCAGTTAAACGAACTGGAAATAGTATATGCACGTCTGTGTATATAAATTTATTGCCAAGAAACTGCTGTATTTTAAGAGTAACAAAAACGGATGATTAATTGTTTACATGACATATAGCCGCGAGGCTTTAATTGTCCCAAATATGAAACATTACATAGCAATATAATATTTAATAATGAGACGGACTTTTGACGAACAGAAGTGAACCAAATTTGCATTTATGAAGAGGAAAAATATGCGCAGATTTTGCGAAGCTTTCCATTTAAAACAATTTAAACGAAAAATTTCAAACAACCTCAAATTACATGAAAAACCGCAGGCTCTTTTATGCGTTAAGTTTACACAATTGAGGAAAACACATACCTATCTTCACGATAAAGGTCTACACCAATCGGCGGTGGTGCCTCCAAAGTCTGATGGATTAACTGAGCATATTTTTTAAGAACAATCCATAAACTCTGACAGGTGGTTTCAACATGACTAAAAAGGAAAATAAATAATTAAACATTAGGACAAATTCAGAGTTAAATTTACCGTTGAAAATTGAACAAAGGCACAACTCAAATGGAGATTAGTCACAGCAAAGTGTGGTGCAATATGACAGGAAAATGAAGGTTTGACAGGGTTGATACATAATATTTGCCGTTTGCTTTAATGTTACTACGTAAATTATTTTATTCGAAAGATAAGTCTACTAGGCAATTCATATTCTCGTTTTTCGATCATACTGTTCAATTATCCAACATTCTTCGTTCGGCATATCCTACAGGCTATAGGTGAACCAAAGTTTTATTAGATATAACAGTCCTAATGCACAAACAGATCAAGTAATCAATTCTTTAAATCAAGTTTGCAAGCTTGAATTAAACACCAATCCCATTGTATTTAACCAGTTGTCGAACAACAGCAAAACTACCGTCAGTCACACGTACTGACGCGTTTCAACCTACCATAATCATCAACAAGGTACGGCGGACAACTGACTAGCGAGAATCAAAACGCAATGCATATATATATATATATATATATATATATATATATATATATATATATATAGAAAGGGGGGTTGAATATGTGGTTTCTACCTATATTAGTCTCATGTAAATTGTACTTGACTGGAAATATCGGCTGTACAATTTCAATGCAGTCGCGTGACTACTATAGGTGAGAGCTGTATATTCAATTTTGCGTTCCATATATATATATATATATATATATATATATATATATATATATATATATATATATATATATGTATGGCAGTTCTATCCTCGCTAGTCAGATTGTCGTCATACTTTGATGGTGATTATAGTAGGTCGAAACGCGCCATTACGTGTAACTGACAATAATTTTGCTGTTGTTCGACGACTGGTTTAATATAAATGGTGTTTACTTCAAGCTCAGTAACTTGATTTAAAGAATTGTTACCACTACCCGCGCAATCAATTATTGTTTAAGTACACAACTGTTTGTTATAATGGCGTATGTTATGATTATGTTGTATAGAGATACTGTAGCTCGTCAACTATATCTTAAATTTCAGCGGTATAGGTTTGTTAAACATAGCAGATGATGCTAATCATCCGCAATATTATAACTGAAGCATCCTTATCTGTCTTTTAAGAGATAGACGACCACTGTGATTTACAAGATAACGCCATCATTATTATTAGCTAGGGATCAGCGGCTGCCCAGCTGGAAGTTTTTATGGCTAACAGCCAGACTAAAAAGGACGACACTTTTTATTTAAAAATAGGAATAAGTCATTATTTACCAAATGATTAGTAAACTCAAACAAATAAGTTATCCAAGTCAGATATACCTATAATCATAATAAACAGTAGTATACCAGAATACTCCTCGATTTAAACCATGAAATTATCAATTCATTTCCATTAATGAGTTAAGAATCATTTTGAAACAGAACATTCTAAACATTCGTAAACTAGCGTTCACGAAGACAGTGTAATAGAGTAAAGAAAGCTTCGTTGCGAATTACAAAATTCTGTCGGATATCATTTAAAATGTCATAGGCGAGGAAATTTAAATTCATTTCACACTCATACTTAACGGCATTATTTTATCTAAGAACTTTTATAGTGTGGTTGGAAAGTGTAAAAACAAAAAAGCACATAATTCAGGAATATTTCTGTGTAAGCTCGCATCCTACTATGAGCGTATGGTAGAATTCACTGCATAACTAATAACTGTAATACAAAGAAGCCAACTGAAAACTTCCGTTCTGCATAGGGTTCATAATTTTTTTTAAATCTTAATAATAAATAATTCCCCTCGATTTCGAAGAAAATGCTTCAATTTTCACGATGGACATTTTCCGACACTTAGAGATCGTTTCTAAATTTCTGTGAAATATTAATCTATAGAATCATTTCGGACAGGTTCCATTCTGACAATGGATGACTGGCATCACAAAAATTACCAACATGCACAACCTCCAGAGAATATGAAGAGTCAAGTGTTTCGCAACGCTGTTCCATGATACCGGAGCACAGTTTCAGCCAGCATATCTATCGCGGACTACGAGCTACCTTTGATAGTCCTCAAATGGATCAATAATAAGGCCTGATTCGTTTGGTCATTTCGCCCTAGTTCATTCCGGGTTATTCTGTGCGCTAGTTCAACATCTCTACTTTTGTACATAGCTTTGGCAGGTATAAATTAAACCTGAAAATGTTAAAACAAACAAGTAATGCTAGTACTACTGTCTATAGAAGACAACTACAAAAGCATACGTTTGGTGCTAAGAGATGACTTGATAATGTTATCTGGAACCAATTCCGAGAATATAACATGCAATAAAGAAAGAAATATCTCCTTATTTTAGGCGAATTTAAAAAAAATATATTTCTAATTAAAAAACATTTAAAAAATGGAGATGGTAGTTCATTTTAACTCGAATAGATAGATAACACCTGTCATCCAAAAAGATTGAAAGGATTCTTTTAGCAATGCAAGCTGGATGCTAAGATGTATGCGGTGTATGCCGTGGCCACGCAAGCAAGCAAAAACTTGACCAATAATTCCAAAAACACTAAAAAACGTTAAAAAAAACAATTGAGTGTAAAAAAAATTACTTGGCATATTTACTGCGAATCGAACCGACCAAATGTGGAAGCAGCAGCGTGACGAGTTCCAGGGTCCACAGTCGACTGCTCTCCGAACAAAAAAAATAAGCAATCATGAGAAATTAGATTTGCAAATCTTTCCAATCAGTGAACTTTAACTGAAGTTTTATGCGACTGTGTTTAAAAATTATTTCTATAATACATAGTCCCCTTTCCATGTGATGATATGACAAGGCCGATTAAAGTTAAATTTTAAGGATTCAAATTATTTTAGCAATAAAAAACTACTATTCAAACGGCAAAGCTACAGAATATAACACCACCGCAAAGTAATTGTGCTGATCAGACTAATGTCGTGTATAGTTTGTGCAAAATTAACAATGCTGAGAACCACAGGTATGCTTTCCGAAAAAATGTAAACATAAATTGCACTTCATCCTATCCAATCAGTCGGTTTTCCTCGTGTTATAATAACTTGTCTGAAATTTCACTATATATATATATATTGATCAGTTCTTGATTTTCACCATTTATATATATATATATATATATATATATATATATATATATATATATATAAGTCATGATCTGTCATGCCCAAGGCAAGCAATTCTGCATGTGAAATTGTGGGTTCGGGAAGACCGTATCAATGCGTCCCCGATAAGTCTGTTTTGATTCGCGAAACTAGGAGGTAGGAGTTAATTGGGGCCAGTCCATAATTATTAAAAAAGGCAATAATACTTCATGCTATAACCATCGAGGAATAAACTTGACCTCGATCATATGTAAGTTATTCGTTTAAATTATTTTACGACGTCTTAGCACTTCGTGTTAATGAAATATGTGAGAAAAAGAGCCGTATTCCAAGCAAGATGAGGTTTCACAGATAGCCTTCTTATCCTAAGGCAATTAAATAATCATTGACATGTACATCAATATAACACAACAGACGTCTTTATAAATTTTAGTGTTGCATTTGTACTCATTGGTAACAATGTAATTTTGGATATTCAATCAAGAAATCGTAGGCATCTTAAATTTTTGAATATCAGAAAATTTCATTAAACAACACTTATGGTTATGTCAGTGCCACAAATGAATTATCGTACTATGTTAATACCGGCAATTTAGAGCGGCAAGGATTTCCAATTTCTCAATTTTCGTCCAATTTAGTAAAATTTGCAATTATTAACTACACTCCTTCATTTGTGAAGGATGCAAGTGTCAAGGTATTCCTAGGTGAAATTCTAGTTGATCATGACGGTGGTGACCGTATTTTATGACTGTTCAACAATCGAGATTCTGCCAAGGTTACAATGAATAAGCTAACAGTTATTCAGTGTTACGGCACGAAACTCACCCTCCAAATGTAAGATACTAAGGCAGCATCACAAATCATTCATTTCAAATCTGTGGATTCAAGGTAAGGATCTGTAAGTAGTTGGAAGGCACACATATCTTGGTAGATGTTTTAATAAACACAACAATACGAATGAATAAGTACATATGAGCATCGATACAGCTAGAGCAGCAATTTCCACAATCGCGTTAAGAGAGAAACGAGAGTATCTTACTTTTTCTTAAAAATTGTGTACAATACATCCGTATGTGCAGTTTCATTATACACAATAGAAAAGTGAGTCTCTATAGTCGAAGATTTAGAGACTTTATCAGTGTCGTTTAAGAAGCATAGCCCATACAGTTTGCAAACAACGAATATATAACGCTGAAATCCACATAAATAATTTTTGATCTGCAAATAATTGCTCCTCGTTAGTCAGAACAGGAAGGCTTTATCAATTATGCTCTTGGTCCCGTTTTAGGTATACCTACTGTCAGACTGCACAGTATTAAAATTTTCTCCCAGCACGAACCAGATTGACGTAGCGAAACAGATTTTAATGAGACAAAACAGTTGACGCCAACTAAAATCAATTTGAATAATACAGATCTTTTGCGTCTACCAGGATAGGCTTTATGTGTTCATCATAATTCTTGGTTGGGAGCCTGGTACGATAGAACTTCGAATCGCCAACAGCGACCACTTGATGCAGATTTCGATCTTTCATCGTGTTATTAGCTTACTTGTATTTTACGGACAGAGGTAATTGCTAGATTTCGTCTTATTTATGAAGCGAAACAGTAAAAACCTCAATGAACCCACATTACTCAATTTGATTTGGCTTAAGTTCGACTTCGCCTTGGTTATGCTTTACATAAATATTTATATGGTAAAGTTTTAGCATAAATTTTACATTCATGAAACCAAGCATACATACAAACATAAATACATGTAAAAATAGATACATGCATAAATGTTGACTTTGCCTAGATTAGTTGGCTCGTTCATGTGGATTACATCAGAATTTATTATAAGCGTGTCATTCAGCCGAGACTTAATTATCCCTAATTCCGCATATTTTCGAGTAAGTATCCGTCCTATCAATATCAACTAATTAATTACCACTTTTGAATAATTTGACATATTTGAACATTTTAATTAAACAAATTTACCATAATTTATTAAGTGTCGTCCAGCCGAGAATTAATTATCCCTAACTGCGCAGCCAAAGTGTTCATTTGTGCAAATAATTCTCTTACTATTATTATAATCAATGTTGCGATCTTGACATAAGCACCTGATCCATTAATTACTTACATATTTCAGTATAAACTAGGAATTGTATACTGTAGAAAAGGCAATTCATCCAGTAGACCGGTTTCGCAACCTTGATTATAATAATTGTTATCACCGCCCACGCAAACAATGTTCGCTTAATTTTCTTACTATGTATTCCATTTTTAGACTCAACACAAGTTCTTAATTTTTAATCAATTATTTATATAAGTTTACTCGTATACAGCGCGTCTATTTAGTAAAACAATATAAAAATATTTATTTTATATTCCCTTCTGCGGCTTGAAGGCAGCTTCCATCATTGTGCTGACTGCTTCACTTTAATTCCTGCACTTCTGCGAGGACATTCTGTTTTAATCATGTCAGTCTTAGATAGGACACTGAGCGTTCTCTTTTTCAAAGGTGGCTATTGCTACAATACATGCATACATAAAAACATACATACATACATGTACGCATACATACATAAATACAACAAACATATTTCCATACATATATACATTCATAGTTACATACATAAAGACATTCATTCATACATTAATACATACATACATACATATACGTAGATCTAGGTTAATTAGAAACAGGTTTATCGAGTGACTTCTACTTTCATTATAGAATTTGATGTCGCTACATATAAAGTCAGGTAGAGACTTTAATGACGAAATCTGTAAAACTTGACGGCAGAAGGTAAATCTTTCAAACAACTATCAAGTACGCTATGATTATCCATGTCTAAACCTGTCAATAGTATGCCTCTTCGCACCGTTTGGAGCACTTTAAATATAACAAGCCCATGTTACACTACCACGTGTAAGCATATCCATTCATTGCGTCACATTAAATATTTCCCACAGTATATTTTAACGTGTTTCGACGAAAAAAACTTACGCGTTCTGGTTGAGTATACTGAGCACATCCACTAACAAAGCTGGCTCATGGAGACTAAGAGTTGCCTCTACAGCATTTCGGATCGCTGCCGTACTTGTAGTGGACCACAGAAGACGGATGTTAGCTAGATGACGTTCTCTTTGAGCTAACGCCGAACAAAACGAACTATGCGGCCGTCGCAATCGCTCCAATGTCTCGTCTTCAGTAAGTAAATTAGCGATAGCCATCGGTGTGCAAGCGCCAGAATCAAGCTCTCTTTGTTTTAGATTAGGCCCCTTAGTCTGTCTTGATTTTGGCAGATTGCCAAATGGACCTGGAGTGCTCGATTTGGCAGGGAGATTACCGATTGGCTGGACAATAGAAGAGTTGCCACCACTTGAAGGTCGTTTAATAGTTACGTTGTCATTATCCAATAAACTCTGATTGACCAGTACCTCGCTAAGACCAGCAACTTCGAAATCTGTGTCATCAATCTCTTCACCAAAATTATCCTTTAATTTTGACATATTTATCAAGTATAGACCAAAATATACGATTACTTGACTAGTATTAAGAGTATATGTACACAAACAGAATCAATATTCTAGGTGAACGAGTAAATTGGACGTTAAATATATTCAGCAATTTCTCCAAGTTTTCGTTTAAATTTGCCTAAAATGTTGGTAAACGAGAACAGATTTGCAAGTGAGATTGTATGAGAATTTTTCTGCTCTGTGTGACTGACGGCTTAAGAAGCCATAAAAAATTCATATGATCGCTTGACTTTACCTTGATTTAAAAACGAAGAGAATCCCATTGATGAACTTTCAATTATAAAAATGTGTAACCTAGAGGTCATACAATAGCCTGTTCCATTCAAAAAAACGATAAAAAGTATAGTGTAACATGTTAATATTTAATTTGAATATTAAACTAGAACAACGCTCTTAAAACATAGAGAATTCAGTAAGAAATAGGCAAATGTGTTATCATTATTCTTGAATAGACAAGATCTACATAGAAAGGAAAACTAAAAAAAATATGTAGTTGAAAGACATTATTTCGCCACTTTTCTTAGTAAATTATCTAGTGCATAAAACAGTAAATGAAATAAACCACAGAGGCATTAAATTAGATCACAAATTTGATTTAAAGAATTACATTAAATCACCTGATGAAATTACCTGCGTAAAAAATCGATTGAGATGAGCCATAAAATAGAGTTCCAAGAGCCTATTCAAATAAAACAAAATTAACCAGGAATATTGGCAGGAAAATGTGTACCACTTGATTCCTGGGAACAACCATTCATCCAAATGTCTTTCTAAGTGAGATTAAGATGCGTGAAGACTAAATGAACGATAATGTGAATAACAGTATCCGGTCACGAGCTTGAAGGCTTGCCACTTCTGTTACACCTGACATCCATGAGAATTGCTTGTTAAGCGATCTTTATAGATGGTCAGACAGCAAAATCAATGTTCTTTAACGAAATGCGACGAGGTTGGAATGTTAAAATTGGTCATCACATTGATTTTGCATCTTAATAAATCATTACATTCAGCTGACAAAAATTTTATAGAAAATATAGCTAACTCTATAGAAGGAGGGTAAAATATGAATATCTGTGTAAGCACACTTCTGCTCATACATTAAAAATACTCATTTTTGTAATTCACATACAATTACTAGATTTGATTAAATGTCAATTTTCGACATCTCTTGATTTATATAAACAGTTACTATTTATGGATTTTGTACTTATATTCGACTATGCTGAAATCGTTGAGACCATAGCTAACTCAAGTTCTCCCATTCTCGTCTTTAAAAACCGGGAATATTGCAGCAGTGTGATTAGACGAAGCGCTGAACTGAATGAAGGGTGTGCACAAGTGTAGCATAATTATATCTATCTCATTAACTAATGAAGTAATCAACTACAGAAGTCATGTATAAATGGAAGCCCCACAATTTTTATGCATTTGCATATTGAATTGAGAAATAAATCAAGTTCGGAAGTATAAATTCATTATAAATCTAGAGATGAACGCATTGATTATAAAAATCACACTCAAAAGCAAGCGGATTTTCAAGTTTCCTTCAAAGCAAATAACGAAAAATAATTAAGCATAGCGGAGGCTGTTTTATGCCACACTCCTAACGACGAGTTAAATAAACAATAGAAGTTCATAAATAACTTGATAAATTGGTGAATTATTTGTATGTGTGTGTATGCCTGATTCGGAATGAACTTTTTCCACTTCCTATTGGTGATTGTGTATCGTATGTGTTTAGTCCAACTTTACCTCCTTTGTTTCCAGAAACGACTATATAAATTGCCACATATTACGGTCGAGTTGAGTTCTGGCAAAAATACAATGGTCCTCATTAAATATCTGCTTTATAACAAATTTATACATCCACATATACCTTTATTTATCAATTCAATATATAATTGTAGAAGTACCTGAATTAGTGATAGCAATTGTTTTTTTAAGAATGAAAATGTAGACCGAAAAAATTTTGTTTTACACTGGAATTCCTTAATAAATTCTTGTTACAAAACTTTGGAGAGTATTTTAGGTTACTAACAACGGATTCGCAGGTGAGACGAAACGAAACGTTTAGTTAAAAAAATTAAACATTGCGGTGAATTAGCAATTACAGAAAATACTACTGGAACATAAACTATCAATATGATCGAAATTTACAGCATGTGTTAACCATTAATTTCCACTAAACATTCGATACTATGAAATAACTTCTTGTTAATAAAAGGCAGAGGACTTATTTAAGGAGGAGGTTAATTTAAAGTTGGCATACAGGAATATGAAACCCTTTTTTCGCTATATTAAGTTTCGACCATATTCAATGAATGACTCAGTAATTCCTAACTTGAAAGGATCAATAAATCATAACCTACGAGGTAACTGCGGCGAAAGGTATGTGTTTAATGCAGTTAATTAGGCTATGTTCATTCTCAGTCCTCAGATAAAAGCGTTTCGGGCCTGTCAACCGTTGAGCTCTAGACTTCCTATCACCAACAGTTACGCAAACCTTACCGGTGCCATGAGGATACAATCATCTAATCTCAAGTTAAGTCTCCGGTTTAGTATTAATAAACAGTTCACATTCACTGTTGGGTGATTTAAATTTCCAGCTTGACGAACTGCGAGTCATAGTCAATTGAGCCGAAAATAGAAGTACAAAGTTAATCTATAACAAATCATATTTGATGTGATACCTCGAGTTCGGTTTTAACACACAATAGTGCACAGTGTCAATTTAGTATTGACGGAATTATGACAAGTGTGTCGGAAACAAAAGACAAGTATCAGCTACTGAAGAAAACTTTGATCACTTGCGCCTCAGACTTGATACCCGAATAAATGGTGCTCGTAAGATTTTATTGACAGACAAAAAAGAGAAGGAAACTGAATAAAAGCTACTCCGGTAGAAATGAGCGACATAGTGCCTTTGTACATCATATAATGCTTAGTTTAAATTTTAAAATGTATATTTAATGTGACGGGTATCAATATCAAGATCGCAATCTGTATTTACTAATTGTTATCACTGCCTGCACAACCAATTTTCGTTTAAATATAAATGTGTACTCTATGTAATGCTTAAAATACATGATACTCAATTAATCAACCAAAATGAATAAATATGATAAATAAGAACAATTGAGTGAATCAAACAACGCCATTTATCGTAGTCACAGAAAATATGAATGTTTTTTGTACTAACAGAAAAAATGAATGGATTTTATAGTCACAGAATATATTAATTGAAAATATATTACATGAAAACATGCATCAGTCGCTCAGACAGCTTAATGTATTCAGACAAACTGGTAATGAAGCATCTACTGCCAACTGCTAAACCAATTAAACAATTATTGTTTAATTGTATTGTCTATATATATATGTGTGTGGCGAAAGCTACAAACAGCTAATGTTCGTGACTGCATAGAAATTGTGCAGCCGACATTTCCAGTCAAGTTCAATGTATGCCAGACTTCTAGAGGTGAGAGCCGCATATCTAATTTTGCTTTCCATATATATGCAATGCGGTTTGATCCTTGCTAGTCAGTTTTCCGTCGTACTCTGATGATGATCATGGAAGTTCGAAACGCGTCAGTGCGTTGCGACTGGCGGTAGTTTTGTTATCTTGTTTAAAGACCGGTTTAATACAATTGGATTGGTGTTAACTTCAAGTTCGCAAACTTGATTTAAAGAATTAAACGAACATTGGTTGCGCGGGTGGTGATAACAATTATTATAATTAAGGTTGCGGTCTTGATATAAACACCTGACCCAGTAATTACTTAAATATGTCAGTATAAACTAAGAATTGTATAGTGTAGAAAAGACAATACGTCCAGCGTCAATTTCTGGCCAGTACATGATGTGTTCCCAATAAGAACGAAACCGGTCTACTAAGGGAGTTGTCTTTTCTACACTATAAAATTCTTAATTTATACTGACATATGTAAGTAATTAATGGGCCAGGTGCTTATATCAAGACCGCAACCTTGATTATAATAACCGCTAAACCAGTTAATGGGCTCGAAACGTAAATATTTAGTAGAGTATTAACGCTGTTGACTGAAGTTCATTAGCGTTAACAAAAGACTAGCGCTACCGAATATAAAGCGCGTCTATTTTTGTAACGGTTCAAATTATTTTGCTGGCGTAATGTAAATTAATTCAAATTTAATAGTAATTAGATTGACTGACGCTGGACCAATGAGAGCACGCAATCCGTATACCAAGCATGTGTGACTTAAAATTATTATACAAGTGCAATGCATTTCCTACACAACACACACTGACCAGTTCGCTACCTGCAGTTGCTGTCGCCTTTCTACTGCACTGAATATCTACGCTGTGTCAATAACACAGCTAGACGTCAGTCACGCCAATCATTTTTTTGCTGATATTGACTAATGATGGAGAGGACCTAGTTAACATGAGTATATTTACACACAGACGTGAGGCAAATTAAATCAATACACAACACCATTATAGCCAAATTAGCTATAAGACAATACAACACTGGCAATACAGATCGCAACTATGATTTAGATTATTTTTATAACCACAGCTGCTACTAATTATAGAGGAGGTCCAGCTATGGAGATATTTAACACAAATTACATGAAGATTAGACACAGTAGTTCTCAATAACTACCACCTCACCTAGATTATCAATGTTCATTTCAAATATTCAATACGTTGGTAAGATTCAAAACTGGCTTGCCTCGTGTTGAAAAGTTAACTAATTGTATATTAGGTGTTGCGCACCTAGTAAAAAATTAATTCAAATATGACCAGAAGGATAAACCAAAAACAGCATGAACGGAACGTATAATCTCGTGCACATTTGTTTCGTGCTTACTGGTGACTCATCAGTAGAAGCCGGTATTACGCCCTTTACTCATTATATATTTTGGTGAGGAATGTGGTAAAATAGAACAGTATGATTACCCATACGTATGTGTTAAACTGTAGTCGTGAAGCTAACTTCATATAAAGTCTTTGACAATGCGACTTCAAAGCCAGCTCACTATATATAACAAGTCTGTAAAGACTAGCAACACTAGGGAAACTGTCATTATATTTTTTGAAATTTTGTTGCGGTGTGTACCATTCGTTTTCTTCAATGCCGGGTTTTGCGTACGCGGGTAATAGTTGTACACGGGCAGTTACACAAAGATCCGATTCTTTACACTTTCCGATTTTCTTTTGTCTTTGATCGAGTTGAATTCTTCTTTTTTCAACTGAAAATGTGGTTCTATCACATCTTTGTTTACTGGCGACGTTTCGGTGCCTACTTTCCAGCACCATCCTCAGGCAACACAACACTGATCACAATAGCAGATTTAAGCAAATGTGGTAACCTCGTTCCAAAACCATTCTATTTATATATAATTGACTCAACACTATTTTTAATCATAGAATTTGTCTCAGTAACTAAACTCAATATATAACTATTTATAATTAGCAGACCAATCATTACCTCACCTATCTCAAATTCCCGGTATACGTAATCTCATCTCGTATGCAGAATATTGTAAGGGAGAGAGACAGTATCGAACCTTTTGTTATTTGTTATAACTGTATTGCTACTATGCCACGGTAATCAAAATTCAAAATGATAAAAAAACTAAAACCTTGAATGTCATATATTGTATTTTATTTAAAGCCGGGAACTCTAATGTATACAATGGTGTATGAGGTATTGCGCACATAGCAACAAATTAGTTCAAATATGGAGCAGCAAGTTTCGTAGATGGATGGAGAGTGAATGTCATAGCGACGCTTAGGTGAAAGATTAAAGAGAGAAAGAGAGAGATAGTATGGACAACTAACGTTTTTCAAAAAACTCATAGAAATAATTGCATAAGACTATTTGCTCATATGACTAAAATAATTCATTATATCTATATACATATATATCTAAATATAATATCGTAACACCTTTATATATATATATATATATTTAGAAGAAGGACCATTGTTAATTGTTAAACATGAATATTTTCTATTCTTACTATAAATTTATTACGTTAGTCATACCTTATATCAATATATAGAATACATGTCAATATATATAAAAACATATATATGGATATAAGCAACAGCATGAGTCTCTAATCATATATATATATATATATATATATATACATTAGTAATAAATATTTATTAGGTTATGCACACCTTATATTAATATATAAAATACATATCAATATGTATAAAAACATATATATATATAAGCAACAGTGTGGCTCCAATATCTATAATCCTATATATATATATATATATATATATATATATATATATACATATATATAAAAGGAGTGGTCTAAATTGCACAAAAGTAGTGGTCTAAATTGCGCAAAACAAAGGCTAGAATAACGAAGAGGAGATTGGTTACAACACATGTACAGTGGGATTGAATGAACGAATATAATAACGAATCCAGAATAATGGCTGTAGATACTGGTAGAAATAAGATTTATTAATAAATGTTATTCCATGGAGTACGTTGTTTTGTTCTTATATATATATATATATATATATATATATATATATATATATATATATATATACGTTTCAATACTTCTAATAAATTCTTATTTTTCTCTTTTCTGGCTGCTTTTTGACCAATTAATCAAATTGTATATTTATTTATTCACACCTTATATAAATATATAAAATACATATAAATATGTATAAAAACATATATATAAATATAAGCAACAGTGTGAGTAAAATGTCTTGTATATATAATTATATATATATATATATGTATATATATATATATATTTATTTTATTTTTATTATTATTTTTTTTTAACCATCTTAAATAAATATTTAATTTTAATGGTAATGTATAAAATGATTAATGTCCGTTTATATATATATATATATATAATAAACCTATTTATCTACCGATAGGCCTATCTATATATCCGTCTATCTATCACATTTTGAATTTCTCTTAAATGGATACATTATAGCTGTTAATAATGAATATCTTCTCTAGGGCTAACGTATTATTCATTTATTAATATATTCCTACTTTACATAAATATATAAAATATAAGCAACAGTCTCTTATCTAATGTCCTATCTACTAACCTTTGCTAAATCTGTATACCCTCTTCTGGAACATTATTATTGAGAAAGATAAGTATATAGGAATTGATATTGGTACAGTTCATTCACAATCAGTTCTCTGTAATCGAGGTTTTTTACTTAGGTTCCCACTTAATTCAGATTCCGCAGCCTCCCGTTTTCTGACCGTAGAAAATGCTTCATTAAATATTGGGCCCAATGATTTTTCTACCGATGTTACATTCATTACACCTTTTCCTGATTTTATTTCAATTGACTCTCTAATTAGTCTAGTTAATCTGTTGCGGTTGCATAACGCGATGCGTTTGATCTAAGTCTGCTAACTTAATAAATATATAGTAAGAAAAGAAAATATTCATGTTTAACAATTAACAATGGTCCTTCTTCTAAATATATATATATATATATATATATATATATATATAATTAAGGTGTTACGATATTATATTTAGATATATATGTATATAGATATAATGAATTATTTTAGTCATATGAACAAATAGTCTTATGCAATAATTTCTATGAGTTGATTAACTTCACATTGTGCTTACGATTAGTTTTTTGAAAAACGTTAGTTGTCCATGCTATCTCTCTCATTCTCTCTTTAATCTTTCACCTAAGCGTCGCTATGACATTCACTCTCCATCCATCTACGTAACTTGCTGCTCCATATTCGAATTAATTTGTTGCAATTTGCGCAATACCTCATACACCATTGTATACATTAGAGTTCCCGGCTTTAAATAAAATACAATATATGACATTCAAGGTTTTAAACTCAATATTTTGCGGTGTGTAATGATTGGTCTGCTAATTATAAAAAGTTATATATTGAGTTTAGTTACTGAGACAAATTCTATGATTAAAATAGTGTTGAGTCAAATATATATAAATGGAACGGTTTTGGAACGAGGTTACCACATTTGCTTAAATCTGCTATTGTGATCAGTGTTGTGTTGCCTGATGATGGTGCTGGAAAGTAGGCACCGAAACGTCGCCAGTAAACAAAGATATGATAGAACCGCATTTCCAATTGAAGTAAAATGAGTCAACCCGATCAAAGACAAAACAAAATTGGAAATAGTGACAAATCGGATCTTTGTGTAACTGCCCGTGTACAGCTATTAAACAGTATCTAGTTTGTATTACTAATTGATGATTGAAACTTCAGATAATAATTACGCCAATTCTTGACTGCAAAATTATGTACACAGATTTAGAATTTCCGTTTTATATCCTGTTTGTTGAATTTCCACAGTTTGCTTCAATATACCTTTGACGATAAAAGTCCACAAAAGAACTCAGCACTACTTGTTGCGAAGCATTGACCAAAATTTGGACATGATTGCTTTTTTTTCTTCCGTTGTGAATGTGGTATTTTGTTCTTATTGCTGTGGAGAACACTCAGACGTGAAAAGTAAATGTTGCGCGATAAATCATGGAGCCAATAACCCGCCAACTGTTCTACTTGAGACTGATGGGAATACCAAATTATTACCCCATAGAAGCGCAAGACTTAAATCAAAGAAGCTTAAGTAGAACGCAGGAAGCAGAAGGTGAGTCTCAGTTATTAATAATAAACAAAGAATCATTAGGTAAATGAATTTTATTAACAGAGTGTGCTTTTCATGAACGAACTCCTAAATATAAGAATGATTAACAAAAGTGTCAATTGAAAATAGCTTGTGAATCCTCCTCAGAAGGATTGGTTCGTATGTCAGCGGGAGAGACGAATAACTTAATCAAAGAGCTGTAAACCATCAAGACCCGTCTATACGAACCAATAATTCGTAACATTGCTAGAATCCTTATACGAAAACAAACTTAAATGCGCGAGTACAACACTGGGGTGATTGCAATAATTTATGATTCATGCCGTAGAATATATTACGCTGGCATTGAGTTAATATTGAGGAATTTCAGTAAGCGTATAAATTAAGTAGTTAATTTCCCCAAGAGAGATCAAGCTGGTGTATTTAGTATTAATACGGTCATCATATTAAATTTCTCGGTTTTTGCTGATTTTATTTAAATCGAGGATAAAAATTGCAAATAGAAAAGTTAATAAGTAGAGGATCATTTGCAGCCAATTGCCTGTCATAAAAATATGCCCTGCGAAGAGTTACTAGTCAGCTTTTAAAATAAACTATACACGTTGTGCCAAATAACAAGCGAATAGAGAACCGTGGATGCGTAGATGAAAGGCAATTACTATACCACGCATCATTTGACCCTATTTAAAGCAAATCTGACCACCACTGTGGAATGTCAAACATGAAAGAAAGGGTCTAGTAGATAAACTAAAATATGCCCTGTAATGCTTACCTTGACTTATTCCGGAAACGTGCACATATATGAAGGAATATAGTACGCTGCAGGATATTTCACAATTATCTGATCTACTTTATCCACAAAGATTTCCATCCATGCCTTTGCTACCTATATATCTGTTCCACATTTCGATAGCCATCTTGCAGAAACTGCAATTAGGCATTAGACGTTTCGAGCCTAATAACAGATTAGTTGAAATAGGACCAGAAGGATAAGCTATAGTCAGCATGAGCAAAACGTATAATCTCATGTAAACATGCGTTTCGTGTCTACAGTTGACTCATCGGTAGGAGCTAGTACTACGCCAAATACCCACTATCTTTTTTATCAGGAAATGTAGGACAGTTGGACAGACGCAATCCCCTATACGAACGTGTATTCAGGCATTAATATAGTCAACATCACATAGTCTTCGCGAATGTCACCTAAAAGCCAACTAATTACGTATATGTATCATACCGGCAAAGAATAACAATACCACAGTTGTAGAGATATTAGGCCTGTAAAGAATGCCAACTATAATGAACACATATTGCTACAGCGAAGACATAAACTTTGGCCACAAATAAAATTATGTAGCTAAATACAAATTACCTTTAAATGTCTTCATTCACTATTATTGGAAGATCAAATAATTATCACTGACGTTTCACGAGGTAATCGTGTGCATGTGTGTGTGTGTTCACAGACGCTCATGTCTATGAGTCCAGAAACATTCGGTTAAACATAATAATATGCATGCTTATGCTCATTTAGGTAAATCTAAAGTGATCTAGAATATGCAGTTCATTAACTAGATTGACTGCATTCTTATTGGACACTCATCAGTTAGTAATCAGAATTACCTCAACCAGAGATGGAATTCGAGAGCGTTTGGTTCAGAGTCATGCAACTCATCTCCTACGCCACTGAATCCGCGCATTCTATGTAATTTTCAGATTCGTATAAACTAATCAAAAACCAAAAATTATGTGTGGCCAGCAGCTTGGTGGCTCAGCGGTCGGAGACACAGACTCAAGAAAGTCGTGTCCAGGCTCGAGCCCTGTCCGCGGCAAATTCTGTAAAATATTTGAAGAGGTCCCAACAAGGACGAAACCGGTCTACTGGATGAATTGCCCTTTCCACACTATACAATACTTAGCTTATACTGAAAATGTAATAATATAATGGGAGTGGTGTTTAAATCAAGATCGTAATCTTGATTTAAATAATTATCACCGCACGCGCAACCAATGATCGTTCAATCTATAGCTGGATTCCAGGCTGTTAGACAAAAAATTCGCATGCTTAAGGAAGTCCATTTTCCCATGATCAAGCTGAATTTTATTTCATGTGGGTATCAGTGAATATGGCATCTACCTCCAACCACTTTGCTACATCATTAGTTATGATATGTTTTGAACATATACCTCATCGTAAGAAACACGGACTGGTTAATCGTATGGTGCAGATAAAGAGTCTTGAACGGTTCCTGCTCACATCGATGAATTCCTTCATTCAGAATATGCATATGATTCCGGCATGCCAAAGAGGATTCCGAATCAAATATACTGCTGAAATCGTGTTAACAAAAGACAAAATAGCATTAAGCGACGAAACTAACGATCTACCGACTGTACATAACAGTATGCTTTAGTTACAGAAAGAAACATCAGACCATAATCGCCTCACATAGCAAGTTAAGAATAAAGTTGATGCAAATTTGGAATTAACTTAGAAAATAATGACAACCATTTGGATGCGGCTTTCCGGTAAATAGTCCTCTAGTGAAGAGCACGCCCTTCAATTTTCTCATGATCTCAGCGACGATAAATTAGCCACTTGAAATTATTTACTTGACGATTCATTGCCATCTTCAGCCTCTGTATCTCTCTCTCTCTCTCACTCACCCACTCCGTGTCTCTTTCACTTTCACTGTACTCATGCGTCTCGTAAGGCTGCCAATAGAAAAATAGCAACTAAGACCAAAATGGAGAAGTCTTATTACGTTAGTAGTTCTCTAGACTCAACGACATTAAACTTAGCTGAAGACCCGCTTGTCTGTGTGCCACATTTGGAACACAAGTTAAAAGTGCAGACATTTCGTAAGGTCAAAACTCAATAATCCAGTAAATGGACATGTTAATATGCATATGTTAACAACAGACGCACAATATAATACCCACACCTACATTCACACGCACTTACAAACATCAAACTATGCACACGCCTATACCAAAACAAACAAAATAGAAAAAGCAAGGTATATGTATAGCTCCAAAGCACAATTACGCATTTCAACAATCATACAACACGCACAAATGACTTCATATCTGATTCATTAGACCATGAATGACCCAAAATGGCCTGTCTTGACTGCCAATTCTACAGTGCCTGCGCACAAACAACTGAAAAGAAAACAACAGCTTTGAAAACGTAAAAACAAACAAGAACAAACATGTACCAACAAACTAAGCGTATAAGCCTATTTTGCAGAAAATGAACGTAAATAAAAGTTAGTGAAACGTTTAGAAGACGAAAATCAATTCCAACTAAAGCAAATATATGAGCGGTTAGATGACCGATGCATGATCCAAATTGCATAAAAGACTCCTATAAATGTTGATGCAAGTTCTACACTAAGAATCAGCAAAATACACCTATGGTATAGGCTTATAGCTGCTTCGAAGATCCAGGTCAGGTGAGTTAACGGATACTGTGGTATGCAGGTTTTGCAAATGTCAAGTGACGTAATGCATCAGCGAACCACAAATAAAATATAGGCAGTCTCCAAATGAGGAATAAACTGTGTCTAAGAAAGTTAACCAACTTTTAACTATTATAATTGTTTCAAAGTATACAAAATATATGTGTGAATATAATACGGCGGCATAACAGGAGTTTTATTAAATAAATTGATTTTTTTAAATCTAAATCAATATGGTGTCAGAGGAAAACCAAAACGCCAGGGTTCGTTAATAATGGGTTGGTGTATCTATCTACAACCTCGTTATTGAATAGTTAGTTTAAGTTATATATTACTAAATGTTTGGTATATTACATCTATATATAGATATGTGAAATCCAAAGATCAGACTCAAAAAAGAATTAATTTAGGTGTGTAAGACATTTAATTGTGATTTATTCTGACATGTCACGTGCTTCTCTGCATTTATTCATCTGCACATTTGAATGAGAACAAATTCTGAGGACTTCCCTTGAATAGAGTGATTTAATTACCAGCCGCAGTATTCAAAACTTGTTCCAGAGACTTCCATTAAAAAATCTGGTACCAGTGGAAAAGTCGGTTATCTCGGATCAGGTAATTAATAAAGGCCACAAAGCCGATTAAAACCCATTTTTAGCACTCGCAAGGCAAAGTCGAAAGACATGAGAATATATGAGGCACTTTCTATCAAATAGCTGGGGCCGCACATAAATTTCACTCACAGAATGTCCAATTTAGCTGGCCCAAGATTAATATATATCAAATGATGGCAATAAAGCACGAATCATCACAATTTTCATTTGAACCATGAATAAAACCAGGCTAAATGCCGCTAATGCAATCACAGTTAACAGTATCATTACTACCCGCGGAATAATATTGTGTCTTACTACGAAGAAGAAATCATGCTACATTGTTTGGTGCAAACAATGCGATTAGAAATACGAAATCTCGTACCGATCATAGTCATAGGAAAGAGAACTAAGTATAATAAGTTAAAGTCAGATTGAAAACTAGCATAAAAATAGCCAATAATTTACAAGGAGGGATACCTTTATCGGCACACATACGCAGATCAAGTAAAGAAAATTTATTATCATTGAAAAATTCATCTTTAACAGACGCCATACACAATACAATTTTACGTAAGCAACAAACAGAGTAACAGAAAATAAACGCAGTAACGAGCGATGGTAAAAACAGATAGATACAATAAAAACAAGTGCAATATTGCGTAAGAGGGCTAAACTACAAATGCAGTATCAAAGTAGCATAAGTACATAAATATTCATCAAATCAATGCAAGTGACTGCACCGGACATAAGATGCACGAAGTAACACAAGATATTCCATTGAAATATATAAAACAATATTTTCACACGCATAAATATGCATAAACGCACAAATTACCCATGAACACTCCTATAACTTAACGTGTTATAATGAAACTTATTTTATGAGTCAAGAGGAGTACACAAATCAAAGGCACTGGCTGTGCTTAGTGTTCCAGTATCCACCACTGACGCCGATAACGATCCACTGTCCCTATCTAAGGATGATATGAATACAAGAGAAAGTCCTTTCAGAAGTGCACGAATTACGATGAAGCAGTCAAGACAGTGATGCAGTGACAGTCGATTCGCAGATTTGAACACGTAAAATTAAATATCTGTAATTTTTTACTAAAAGGACGAGCTTTGTATTAGCAAGCTCTCATAAATAATTGATCAAAAAGACATTGATGTTAAGCAAAATGTCTTCGTCTGATGGTTTGGAAAACTTGACAACAATATTATTAGCACAGATTAAATACATAACTGTGAAACTAAGGAAAATTAAGTCTAGGATGAATGCTACAATTATGGAATTCTCAAAAACGACCCAACTAATATGGGTAAAAATAACACTTAGTACAAAAATTTATTTATTTAATTCCATTTTGCTGATTGGTTGGCAATATTTAGCGATTGAATCTGAACATTCACCTGATTTAAGACAAGCCTCTGAAAAATGCAATTTCTTCATGTAAAGCATATCTTAAGTCCATATTGAGTATCGCAGTTTACATTTACAAAGAAATCATAACATTTTCTATCCACACAATTTCGAAGCACAACTTTGCAAGACAAAAAATGATATATGCATTTGAGTTATATGTAAAATATTTATTGAAATCATTTTTTCGAATATGAAATAACCAAAATTTACACTATTTACCAATCGTACAATATAGTAATGTTACGGTCAGCTACACTTACTGACGCTTTTTTAACATCTTCGGGCATCATCAGCCGCAACGCACTGACGCGTTTCGACCTTCCTTGATCATCATCAGAGTACGACGGCAAACTGACTATCGAGGATCAAACCGCATTGAATATATATGTAAATCAAATTTAGATATGCAGCTCTCACCTCTAGCAGTCTTGCATACATTGAACTTGACTGGAAATGTCGGCTGCACAATTTCTATGCAGTCACGAACATTAACTGTTTGCAAACTTGATTTAAAGAATTGTTACTACCACCCGCGCAATCAATTATTGTTTAAATTGTATTTCCTATATATGTATATGTGGCGAAAGCTGCAAACAGTTAATGTTCGTGACTGCATAGAAATTGTGCAGCCGACATTTCCAGTCAAGTTCAATGTATGCGAGACTGCTAGAGGTGAAAGCCGCATATCTAAATTTTATTTCCATATATATTCAATGCGGTTTGATCCTCGATAGTCAGTTTGCCGTCGTACTCTGATGATGATCATGGAAGGTCGAAACGCGTCAGTGCGTTGCGGCTGGCGGTAGTTTTGTTATGTTGTTCGACGACTGGTTAAATACAATGGGATTGGTGTTTACTTCAAGCTCGCAAACTTGATTTAAAGAATAAGCATTAAATAGTATCAAGATCACAAGTTTGATTAAAGTAATAGAGATAAACTAAAATTTAATTTTTAATTTTGCCTATCCAGATAAATTTATTGGTAAATTATTATTCCAGCTCTACTCTTCCTGTGAGATTCTTCTATTCCTGTGATTTCATTACACTCGAGTGCACACCATTAGTTTCTCTTTTACAAAAATATTTTCCAGAATAATTAAACTACCAATAATTATGATAACTATAAACTAATAGGAACAATAATAGAGATAAATATTAATTTGGAATATAACCACCGAATAGAATAGCATATTTTCACAGGGTCGATTAAGCGGATATAAATACATGTTTATTTGAACCGTAGGCCACATTTTAACCATAACAAATAATAAAGAACTTTAACATCATGATATATACATAAATAATAATAAAGCCACAAATAATAATAATAATAATAATAATAATAATATCATAATAAAAAAATAATAAAATTAAAAATAATAGCAATAATAATAATATTAGCAACAATAATAATAACAATAACATAAGTAATGGTAGTAGTCGTAGTAGTAGTATTCGTTTTTTTGTTATTGGTATTGCAACAAAAAATAATAATAAAGGTAGACACGTATAGTCTCGTGATATTTCCTCTAAATGAATACAATGCACACAGAGGCATAGATTCTATTTAACAATATTTGACAAAATACAATTAACACCTCATGTACATGCAAAATCTAACAAGCGCTAATACGGACTAATCATTCATTAATGCTTATTTCTACCAAAAAATTGTAAGTAATTTTCAAATTAACATGGCGCATCATTATAAAAATCCTACATTCGAAGACTATTTATCATTCCAATTGTAAGTGACTTCCAAGCAAAATTTAAAAAACTCCCTAGGTAGTTTTTTATACACTTTAACAGATTCTGAAAACAAAAATTCTCCATTCATCGCTTTAAACATAGGAAAAGAAATAACTGCGAGACCCAATCGGAATTTCTATGTTCAAGATGAGTCCTCAGTAAAAAACCATCTACTGGTTCTTATAAAAAAATAATTTAGACGACCTTAACCATTTAAGTTATCACAGATGTAATAATTAAATCGGTCACCTTACGTCTAATGAAATAATTCTTGATTGACTCCAATCCACCCTTTAACATAATTTAAATTGTATTTAAATCAAGGTTGTGATCTCGATACAAACAACAGTCCCATTATATACATACATTCATCAGTATAAACCCAGCATTTGATAATATAGAAAAAATAATTCATCCCGTAAATATTACAATTAAACAATCATTGATTGTGCGGGTGGTGGTAACCAATCTTTAAATCAAGTTTGCGAGCTAGAAGTAAGAATCAATCCCATTGTATTTAACCAGTCGACCAACAACAAAGCAAAACTACAGACAGTCCCACGTACTGACGCGTTTCGACCTTCTAGGATCATCATCAGATTACAACGGTAAACTAATTGGCGAGGATAAAATCGCAACGCACATATATGGAAAACAAAATTAGATGTGCGGCTCTCACTTCTAGCAGTCCCGCATACATTGAACTTGACTGGGAATGTGAATTTAACCAGTCGTCGAACAAAATAGTAGAACTACCGTCAGTCGCACGTACTTAAGCGCTTCAACCTTTCATGATCTTCATAAAAGTATGACCGAAAACCGACTATTGAGGATCAGACCTCAATAGATATATATGGAAAGCAAAATAGATAATGCGGCTCTCACCTCCAGTAGTCTCGTGTACATTGTACTTGACTGGAACTATCGGCTGCATAATTCCTATGTTGTCAGTGATTTACTTTTTTTACTTTTATGTGTGTTGTGAAAGCTGCGAAAAGTTAATGTTCGTGACTGCATAGAAATTGTGCAACCGACATTTCCAATCAAGTAAAATGTATGCGAGACTACTAGTGAGATGCATATTCAATTTTTGTTTTCCATATATATATATATATATATATATATATATATATATATATATATATATATATATATATATATATAGTGATTTGATCCTCGCTAGTTAGTATACCGTCGTACTCTGATTATGATCATGAAAGGACAAAACGCGCCAGTACTTGTGAATGACGATAGTTTTAGTTTGTTATTCGATGAATGGTTAAATACAATGGGATTGTTGATTACTTCAAGCTCGAAAACTTTATTTAAAAATTGTTACCACCACCCGCGAATCAATTATTGTTCAATTGTATTGTCTACATATATATATATATATATATATATATATATATATATATATATATATATATATGTATAGTGTGTGTGTGTGTAAGGGTGGTGAAAGCTACAAACAGCTAATGTTCGTGACTGCATAGAAATTGTGCAGCCGACATTTCCAGTCACGTACAATGTATGCAAGACTACTAGATGTGAGAGCCGCATATCTAATTTTGCTTTCCATATATATGCAATGCGGTTTGCTCCTCGCTAGTCAGTTTGCCGTCGTACTCTGATGATGATCATGGAAGGTCGAAACGCGTCAGTGCGTTGTGACTGGCGGTAGTTTTGTTATGTTGTTCGACGACTTATTAAATACAATGGGATTGGTGTTTACTTTAAGCTCGCAAACTGGATTTAAAGAATTGTTAACGCCACCCGTGAATTCAATAATTGTTTAAATATCATATTTATTGCTTCAAAAGCTGTGGAATCAAAAGCCTATGCTATATCTACAAAAATATGCCAGTCATAAAATTTCGCATTAGAAATGACTAAATGTTTCAACATAACTAAAACATGTATTCACATAAAATTTCCTGTTGTTAAAATTTTTTCGCTATCAAACGACACGAGGAAAATGTTATTTATGTTAGTGTAGAGAACAAGATCAATTATCTTTAGGAACGCGGGTATATTAGAGATTACCCTTAAATCTGATGGTATTAAACACACGAAAAAGGAAAATAATTATCTAGATAAAATAATTTATCGCTTGGATCCATCAAGGACATTTAGTCAGATCAGGTGAATAAACAGCCAAAGAACACACTAGTGGTTAAGATGGAAAGGTAAATTCGTACGAGGATGAAGCCACATAACCGTTTAAATACAGCCATGAAAATCAATTTTCTGCCGTATTTTCTAAAATCATCTTCCAAATCACAGTGTTAGCTACATTTACTGAGAGGCAAAACACCAACACTTTCAATATGAATAATAAAAAATCATGAAATAGTAGGGAAAAGAGACGTGCAGCTGCTTTACAAGCGCAACAGCATGAAATATTTCTTTGAGAAATACAGGAATGCTTAAATAATAGACAAAACAAGATTTAAATCTAAAATACCATAACAAGCGATTTATTCCAACTTATAGGTCAATCTTAGAGTAGCATACAGAAAAAGGTGTAACCCCCTCGCAATTTTGTACACATCATTTGATGCAATTCAAATTGTAATTTTGCTTTAATAGGAAAGAAAATTAACTTGAATCCGGTTGGCTAGCTTTTCTAAGCCAAGCCTATATAAAGTAATATTGCCAAATAATTCAGTTTACTTAGTCTCGTTTTTAGAGGGTGGTCAGAGCGTGTGAACAAAACAACAAATGCAGCTGCGTTGTGAGAATGGTACACATAGCCCGGATGAAGCCACGTCTAATCTGCGCCTCTTTGTCATCAACAGCCATAAGACGTTCCAAGATAATTGCATCACCACCAGCAACATCACACAATCCGCCGGACCGCCCAGAACTATCTCAGTTCGAGACGACTGCTATATTTATGGCTATTACGCTTCACTTGTCATACCACCAATTTAAAAGTTTTATATTCTTACGTATGCACATAACGTAAACTAATAATATCGTATCAAATTGTGATGAAATCTGAATATGTCTAAAGTTCATGAGACTAACCTTATGGAGACAAATATTAAATTTAATTATTCAACAAAATTTGCAAAATCAACCAACCTTGCATGTGTATTTATTTAAACTTAAAAGAACTAGGAAACTCTGCATACGTACAAGACAATTTACAAAAGATCATGCATGAGGGAATGAGTAGGTGCCTGAAAAAATGAAATAACGAATGAGTGAGCAAAGAAGTAAGATATATTCACAAATTAAGTTATAAAATGTATACTTGTGCAATATTTGGAAACGAACACCCGTTTTTGCGAGAGGGAGAGATAGAGATAGAATTTAAATTAACGACTTAAGATTTGCAAAATGAGTAAACATAGGGGAGAAAGCGTGAACCCGTAGGTATGAATAACAACCGAATGTCTAAAATTGGATTATAACATTTATTAAATGAGACGAGCATATCTTTTGACATTACATCAATAACATGCAATGGACAGTATTGTTACCATAAGGTCAGAGTGAAAATATATTTACGGATGCTTATTTGAAAACAAAATCTTATTATCAATAATTTCATTCTTCAATCATGGAACAGAATTTATGAAAACATCGTTCCTTCTATGAAGATAACCTATCAAAAGAAAATTTAAAACAAACTGACAATTTTGGAAAGAGGTGATACCAAAATGGACGGCTGAGGGAAAATTGATAGTACTCGTAGGTCTGTAAAATTTTGATTCCTTTACATTTACAAATGCACAGCTTGTATTTTCTATTGATTAATGGGTATTCACGAGTCCCGTTACTCTAAAGCAGTCCTTACACTGATTGTCCGGAAAGGTTTTTGAATAAAGATAATCAAATTCAAATTTTTGTATGAGCAGTGTAAGGACGGCTTCAGAGTCACGGGACCAGTGAGAACGCATTAATCAATTACAAAATACAAGCTGTGCACCTGTAAATTTAATGGAATCAAGATTTTACCGACCTACGAGGTTTATCAATTATCCTGCAACTGTCAATTATAGTATCAGCTCGAACGATGTCAGAATGGAAACGGATGGCTCGTAAATTTTTCTCTTGGTTAGAACGTCGCAACACTTAGTTGATATTGACTTAAACCAAACCTCGCAAAAACATCGATCTAAAAAGATGCCCTGGCGCTGACAGCTATAAGAAAGCATCTGCAATGTATCTGTGGAATAAAACATGACCTAGAGTACACCTGATATGAAGACACTTGACTTCGTACTTAGACATACAGATGAGCGATTAGTAAATTGTTCGCAGGACGGGCTCAGCAAAATCTTTGGATTCGAATAACAAGTAATTTAAACAGGCGTTATAAAGGCGCTTAGCTTCAGACCGTAGCGAATTGACGTATATTGAACGCAGTTAATGTCGCTAGTGCTCCATCAGCAGAACGGAATCGTCAGCGTATTCGGGGTTTATAATCCGATCAAAACAACCAATCGCCTCTGCATGGGAATGCTGTGGTAACATAAGAAGGAACTACATTGATAACATGATGGACGCACATGAGAGCAATAGAGCACGCTTGACAAATTCCGACGTCAACTGAAAAATGTTTAGTAAGACTCTTACTAATGCAAATACAGTCTGATGTTTCAAATTATATATAGATATATATATATATATATATATATATATATATATATATATATATATATATATATATATATATATAATTTATTAGTGACGGATTTCGTCGTCAAAACTGTAGCGATGAACTCATGCAGATCCCTATGAACCTTTATTGTAACGAACTGGAAAATTCAAACAAAGAACATCGGTTTCGGAAAGCAATTAATGCAAGCAAATACACTTAATCCAACGTAGATGTTTAGACATCCATCCCGCAGCAAAACAGAGGAGTCACGCCATCGCTAACCACGCTATTTAATTAATATGGCGAATTAAGCAGAAAATTTGGATTTTTAAATGAGTTGCGCTTTAAAAACGATTGATTCCCGTATTCATTGACAAAAAAGTCCACTGCCAATTCCTCGGATTTATGCATAACACTCTAAGTGGTTGTTAAGCTTCGACAACTCTTCCAACTTATTATCAACATTTAGCCAGTATTGACTTCGGACGGGTGTATGGATGACATCCAACAATTTCGAATTCCTAAAAGCCAGATTGCGATATCCTTTCAATTTAGCTCCAGATACTCATTGACGTAGAGTATTGGCCGCAGTAAAGATAGCAGGCATATTGCTAGATTTCATCGTCGAAAGACAAGCCAAGGATTGCCTCAGTGTTTCTTTCAAAGTGCCCCCGATGCTGTTTGATACGTTTTAGCTGTAGTAACATGTGTTCAAACAGAAGCGTTGTTGCTCCGGTGAGATTTCAGCACATATTTAGTCATTTGTATTGCAAAAAATTCTAAATAAATACTAGTGAACGCGATAAGCAAAATTGTTTTAGAAATCTAGCAGCCAAAATTCTGTGATCACCCGTGATCCACTCTCTTGTCCTGGACAGTGGGCAACCAGCCTTGGTTTGTGAACATATTTCTATGTAGATTACATGTCATTGTTCCGTCTGTGCGGATTACGTCGCCTGTCGTACTGCGATGAAAATTCACCACCGCCAGGTTAAGGCTGAGGAAATAATTGGTAAACCAGTTGCCTTTGTCACAACTATTTTCAGTTAGGGCCTAGCTATATACTGATCTGTTTCTTGCATAGATTTCATCTAATTGGAGTTGAGATTACAGACTTTCAATATAATTTTTTAAACCCGCTCTAGGCCGAGGTACAAATCTGAAAGTTTTTCAACATCATTTTCTTTATTAGTAGAATATCGGAGTCGACACAAAAATTCTACAACTCTCACGAACTGATCGCCTACGCGGAATCCAACATAGGCAAACCGGGTTGTTATAGCTAACCAGTCAAGTAAGAAATTTTGTGCAAAAAGGATAACACAAAAGCAACACAAAACCTGACTGTGTCACTCGCATTGGGACAGTATAAAATTGACTTTTCCCGCTAGGCCGGCCATTTGAGAAACCATGTGTCTTACTTGAAGCAATTATAATTTCCTGGAGATTATATATTTCCAAACAGCATGTGTGCAGCTCGAAGGCCTTTAAAGACTAACCATTTCGCATGGCAAAAGCACTCACATATCGGAAGCAAATAGATAAACCATTACCAAATCAAGGTTTCAATATTAAAATGAAAAGCTGACCCATTATATAGATATATATGGCAGTATAAACTAAGAATTTTGTAGTGTAGTAAAAAGCAATTCATTCAGTAGACCAGTTTCGTCCTAATTGGGAACTCATCACGTACTGGCCAGAACATGCCACAGACAGGGCTCGAACCTGGGCACGTCTGCTTCGGAATCTGGTGCTCTATCCACTGTGCCATCCTGCCGCACTATTTTATTCCTTGGCTTAATCGGAATAAGTTTACCAGAAAATTCTACTGGTAATCCGCTATGTATAGTTTCACTATCTTCTGTTCTCTGTAAAGGCGTTTGCGTCCCTTGTTGCTTTATTTCAAATTTTATCTGGAACTCTTGAATGTGACAACGTCTTCTTATGAATTCTAACGCATGAACTGAGAAACTCATCAGACATTAAACGACCTATCAGTGAAGTTTCGAAGTTAATAATGTAGTGGTCAACACCTGTTGAACCGAAACAAGTTGCTCCTTCACAATATAGCCTACTTCTCCTCATAGTATATATTATATGTCGCAAACACATTTCCGTTTACTGGTGATACTGCTATCCCATTCTAATAAAAACGACTAGCCCAGTCACAATGAAGATGAAAAGACAACAAGTAACGGCCATGATGATAGGATTTAAAGACTGGAAATTGTGAAGCATTCCTAGCTTATATAGCCTAATTGTAAAATTATTCAGAAATTACTTCAATAGCCGTTATATTAAAATCACACAGTGAAAATTTTATCCTGTAGGCCAAAAGTTCACATCTAAAAACGATACAAAAAGAGATTCTACGCCGCCCTCTTTCTCTCTATGCCATTCCAGATGACCTAGTAATTGAGTAATCACTTAAATAAAAGTACACGCACTATATTTCTGTAGTATAAAGTTCACATAGTTAAACCTAATTAGCCAGCTATACCGCTTTTAACACGGGCGGTCGAAATAAAGCACACTTTACTAACTCAGTTACCCACAGAAAATATGACTGAATTGTTGTTCCGTTATTCAAATCAATAAGAATACATGAATACATGAATAAAGCAGAAGCTAGATATAAAAAATAAACTGCGCGCATTCAATGTAAAGCCGATAAAATTAACACGATTACTAGTCAAGCACTCAATTAGCTAGTCATCTGAACAACTGTAAACCGATTTATCCACGCAGCCAAATATTTCTAATTCCACAACTAAAAGCACTGCCTCTATTTATTCACCGACGCGGAAGCATCGATATTGGTTCTACACCGTTATCAACCCTAGAAGCTCTGATATCTGGCGCATTTGTAATAGCCTCCATTTCTTATCCGTCCTGTCGGACTAGGCAAATAAGGCGATTATGTTTATACCTCTCGCCGGCCGTGGAAGAAATGGATCATTAGTTTTGTGCCAGTTATGGTAACCTGTGGGGTTGTGAAGAATACCTGGTCGTCCACTTCCCGTGAGGATGGATAATTTTCTCTCGGTCATCCTGCCATTATACGACTTGCTTTTCAAAGCTAATGAACACCATTTATCGGTGGTTTGTATAGATAAATTTCCATGCCTTAGATGGTGTACCGCCTAAGGATTACCAGTCCCACTTGCCGAGGTTGTGTGATGTTTAAGACATTTGAAAAGCCCTCCGCTTCACCTCTTGATAATATAAACATTATCGTCACGTGTAGGCCAGGAGCCGGACTTTGGTAGTCATAAGTTATTTAAGACGCATTCCATAAGTGTATGGCCAGTGCCATAAAATACACTCTAACGCCACATTACATTAACAGGGCATGAAAAGTCAATATTAAGAGTCACATTTTTATGTTAAAATAATCAATTTAGCGCCGTGTGAGTCAGTAAAGCAGCATTAACATAAACTCAATTAAGAAGAATAATATCGCTCGCGCAATGAAAGATCACAAAACAAATGTCGCAAAAACTTTTTCAAGTAAATCACATAAGCTGAAATACATATATCCACTGAGTTATAACACAAGCCAATGCATAAAGTTAAAATCGATTGCATACGCGATAGCATGCCTATACTTTCATCAACAGCGAAATAATTTTGAAATGGTGAAATAGGTGAGTGTTATTTGGGAAAAACGCTGCCAACTGAATTTTAGGAAGCTAATTACAGCCATTTTGAACCAACATTTCAGAAAATTATCATATAAAATGAGATAGTTTTATAGTGCTTAAACCCACAGTCCAAGTAAAGTGGCACAATCTATGATTTGCAATATAAAAAAGACAATCGATAACAGTTTCACAAAGAAAACATAACACCGCCAACATGCTGGGGCAGAGATAAACCCCACAACCATTTACCTATAATATAATAGACTTCCTATAGTTTTAATTGCGATGAAGACCTAACGTGGCCAAGTCGGTAATTAAACAATTTGGATTGCTGCTAGGCATTTGTCCTGTACGGACGACATACCTAGAGAATGACATAACATGGATTACTGGCAGTTGGAAAACTCGAGATGACGTAAGTAATGCCAAAATTGCGCAATTTTATGAAACAAAAATGACAGTTAAGGCTTCGTGTATTTAACCAGTCGTCGAACAAGATAGCAAAACTACCGTCAGTCACAGGTACTGACGCGTTTCGACCTTGAATGATCATCACCAGGGTACGACGGCAACCTGATTACTGAGGATCAAATCGCATTCCATATATATGGAAAGCAACATCAGATATGTGGCTCTCGCCTAAAGTAGTCTCGCATAGATTGCACTAGACTGGAAATGTCGATTGCAGAATTCCTATGCAGTCACGGAAATTAGCCTTTTGCAGCTTTCGTTAAATATATATATAT